>BQNB010014384.1:43212-73454 GCA_026074375.1 Tanacetum coccineum
CTGGATAGACATAAAGGCAGGTGGGTAGAGGAATTGTCACATGTCTTGTGGGCACATCACACAACAATAAAAGTTAGCACAGGGGACACTCCCTTCTCTCTTGTCTATGGGACGGAAGCCGTTATACCCGCCGAAATCGGAATGCCAACTATTCGTACCGCGGAGGTCAATATCGCAACCAATGACGACGAGCGACGTATAGACTTGGACATATTGGAATTGTCATTGGATGACTTGGAAGTATTTTGAAACTTTTGAAAAGCTTTCTCCAATATCTTTCGTGTCAGGTCACAGTCTAGACAATTAAGACCATGCAACAGGTCTCCACAATCGAAACAAATTCTTTCAATCTTAATGTGTTGTTGAGACGATTCGGGCATTGGAACAAGAATCTTGTTTTTGAGTTTCTCTTTTGAACAACAAAAGGCTGAAGTGTGCAAATTTCCACAAGCCGAACATGCTTTAATCGCTTTAAGGCGAAAATCGAATGATGTCAAAAGAATTAAATAGATAGAGGGATAAAGAAAGAAATAACTGATAAGAAAAAAAAGAAGATTATTTTTGGTTTTTTTTCGAATTTATTAACAACATATTTCACAATTGGACAAAATCAGATAGACAACTTAAAACAAAATAATCGATTCTTACATCACGTACTCTCCGCAATGAAAAACGCACAGGTGAGCCGGAGGAGTAGAATAGCGCGGAAGCGTAAATTCTCCTTTCGGTCGTAGTTCCTAGTTACAAACCCTCCCTTATACCCACTTTATAGTTTTAGTTAAATCAGAAAGAGGTGAGACCGTATATAGTAAGGGACACAGAACAAGAAGGCAAGTTTTAAATCTTTAGTTCGATTGGGAACTCAGTAGTTCACCGGAACTTTTTATGATAATACCTCAGTTGAGAATATTATATTTTGGTATTTTACCAATTAGTGAATTTTAATTTTTTATGGACAATTTTTTTATATTTTTGATTTTTTTGGTTTTTTTTAATTTTTTATATGATATGTATTAATAAAAAGAAAAGAAAAATATTTTTGTGTTTTTTAATATGATATATTAATAGTAAGATAAGTTCAGATCAAAGTCGGATAAAAATCGTAGCAAATGCCTCCCCGGCAACGGCGCCAAAAATTGATTCGTGTGATAGTATATATATATAATAACACAAATGCAGATCTCAACCAAATGCCCTTAACCAAGGCAAAAAGGGTCAAAATCTACAAAAGGATAAAATATAATCAAATCAATGATAAAAAGATTCCGGAAGAGATATTCCCGGGTCGTATGTCCCAACGAGGCTGCAATTGAAAATTATCCTGGTTTGATGAGAAATTGACTGATGGAGAATATATGATATGAACACTGATATAATTACAACTAAAATTAATTAAATAAAATCTAATTTAATCTACGGGAAACAAATATAGGAAATAGGGATCTTAAAAACTACGGGAAACAAAATTAGTTATAGGGAAATCCTAAAATTAAATCTATACTAAAGTACGGGGAACAGAATCAGGTATCGGGAAACCTAAATACTAAAAATTAAGAAAATAAATGCTAAATTAAATTAAAAATCAAAATTAAATTCTAATTAACTTAATTTGAAAAATAAAGAAAACTAGAACTAAAACGGAGGTCGTTTGAATGTAAAACGAAAAGAAACGGTAAAACGCACCCGGTAAAACGGGTCTAAAACTGAAATTTAAGAAAAATTAAGCCTATACTAAATTTTATATTTTTCCTAGACACTAAATGACAAAAGAAAATTTTATAAAAAAGAAAAATATTTTTTTATTAAATTTTGGATTTTTTATAATTTAGTAAAGATATTAATTAATTAACAAAAATAAACTTTTTCTAAAAATTAACGCCACTAAAATTTTTCTTTTATTTTTTCAAAAATACTAGATTTAAAAATGAAAAATTAATGCAAAAAGAATTTGAATTTTTCAACTATTTTTCTATTTTTTTTATTTATATAAGAAAAAGTAATAACTAAAATCTACTTAATTCCTAGAAAATACAAATTTAACTGGAAAAATATATAAAAAATAGTTTTATAAACTACAAAGTGCAGAAAAATTATGGAAACAAAAAGCCCAATTTCTAAAAGCCTATTGAACCCTAATTTGCTTAATTAAAAATATGAACCCTAATTATAAAACTAAAAACTAAAAATATTAACTTAATTATTATTCTAGAAAAGACAGGGTAGAATTGGTAAGAAAGGAAAGAACAGGGTAGGCGGGCTAAATAAGGGAAATTTACACTACAATAGAAACAGGTGCCCCTTATCTTTGAGACAATTACAAAATAGACCCTGCGCTTGTGCTTATTTTTGGCTTATTAAATTTGCTTTTCAGAAAAAACTCAAAACATGAAAGTTATCAGGGTGCAAACTTGGTAAAGTGAAAGACAAGGGTAGGCGGGGTAACTTGTGCAAATTAACACTATAGAGAAAACGGGCACCCTTGAAGTTTGAGAAAAGAACAAAACAGACCCTACGATTTAGGCTTATTTTGCTTATTGAAAAAGTGGCTTTCAGCCAAAACTTAAAACTACAAAGTTATAGAAGGGCTTATTTCTAGCAACTTTAATGAAAGCACTTTGGACTTTTAACCAAAGAACAAGCTAGAAAATCAGCTGTAAGTTCACTGTCACAGAAACTAGGCTTTAGAGAGCTTTTTTAGATTTTTGCTTATTTAGAGCTTAATACTTGATAAAAGCTGAAACTAAAAGATGCTTAATGATGCTTAAGATGTGTGCTAAAAGATTCTAAACTAAGATTAACCTTGAGTTAACAAAATTAGAAAGAAAATTATAATGGAAAAGTGCAAGGTTTTAATGAACTGTTTTTAAGCTTTTTTCAAATAAGCTAACAAGCTTATTTTTGGACCTTAGGTGCTGAGATTATGGGAATAAGCTAAGCTATCTTACTCTAATCAACCTAGGTAAAAGGATTTGTAAAGTTTTGACAAGGAATTGAAAAACTCAAAGTTTAAAAATGGCAAAACATATGCTGATGCAGTTTGCTGCTGATGCATTTGGCATTTAACAAAGATGCCGGCTAAATTTTGTGGTTCTAACCCTCTAAACCAACTCACTAGGTACTACTACTCCTATCTTTGCTATACTAGAAAATTATTAAGCTATAAATCTTTAAAAATGGAAACTAACATTCACCTAAAAACTGCCCTGGTGTAAAAGATGAGTTTTTAAACTCTAAACTTTGTAATTCTCCTCACTAACTTCTAAAAACTTTTTAAATCTTTAACATATGACCTAGCTCAGCTTAATGAAGAGTTTTGACAGAGTATAGTTGACTTTAAAAGTCAAATTGAGCATAATCCAAACACTCCTTTATGAATTCTGTCAAAACAAATTAAGCTTTAAATCCTTTCTGAAAGCTTAAACTCCAAAACTTTTTATCTACTATTGCTAAAACTGAACTAATGAAACTATTTTAGCTTTTAAATGCCTAGCTTATTAAGAAAAATACACTAGTTTCTCTCCTAGCCTATTATACTAGAAATGCCAGAATTAGAGAATTTAGGTCATTAATGAACTAAACATATAACAGCTCAATGCATTAGCATCACTAGGCTAATCTAAACAGATCTAAACACAATTGACATATGTGGCTATGGATCTTTTGAGTCAGCTAGAATCAGGAACCTCCACCACCATCTTTAAATAGCCTACATAAAAACAGTTTGCAATAAAGCGGGGGGACGAATATGGCTTTGTCATTCGCCCAAGTTTGGTTAGAGTAACCTTCAAATCCGTGAGGATTGACCTGTGATCAGAGAGATTCAATTTAAGAAGAATCTTCTTAATAGGATTTCCAGTTATAGTATTGAATCTTTCTAACACATAAGTATTAGATTCATCATACTCAGCATGTTCTCATTATCGGAACATCTCAAAGCAGATAGCACGATAAGAGTGAACCAGTGAGTTACTATCTCACCAATTGATATAGAAAATCGATTTGAAAATCAATTGACGTATCACTTGCTAAAGTGGTTTTGTGACACATCGAGAGTTTTAAGCAATTCAAAATTCTTTAACCGTTGATCCATAACCTGGAACAGGTTTGATTCATAAAGAATTGCACCATTGTTGCTTTCCAGTTATCACAAGCTTGATTCATAAGAATCACACAAGTCACCTACCATGAGTTTGTTTGATGTTGGCTCAAGCAGGATTTCCATCTTCATTGTGAATACCTAAGTATCACTCGGATGTTCTGGCAAAATCATAAGGATCTTGCGTAGGACTCTAATGATATTACTTGATATTCACATTGTGTGAGATAACAAGCTAAATTATGACAAGTGTCCTAATGAGATTAATGGATGATCTCTTTTGGCTCTAGACTCAATAGTGCACTTTTAATTTTAGTGATCGGAGGCTGGAGCTGAGTGCCACCTTTTCAATATCAACTAACTCGGAGTGAGAAAGTCAATAGAAATGAGTGTATCTCCGTGAGTTTTGAAACAAAGTCTTTCCGACTTTGAGTGGCTGGGAAGGGTTTGTGCATAGCGTCACTGGGTCCATGACTGTCTTCAATGTCAGACAACACCTAAGTGTTTCTGACAGCATATGTATTGACCCGGTTTCTGCCTAAGTGTATGGAGGGCTTCCTTCTTTTCACCCTTTATCCTTACATTTCTTTTTCATTCTTCAACCCCTTCAATGCTTACCGAGACTTCATAACTAACACCTTGTTGGGTTTGTTCCAGTGTTAGCTCCATCTCAGTAGGCATTATTCCCGATTCTCACTTTTTCTCCTTTTTAATCATACCTAAGGACTTCTACACTAACTAGTGGATATCCCTGGGTAGATCCCTCCGGTTCTGGCTGGATCATGGGATTTGAATGCCTATACCAAACCACCTTATAACTCCATAAAATTAAGTACATGGTTGGTCTTTTAGGGTATTCCATCACCATTACAAACCAAAATCATTGAAAAATTCATTAATTGAGTTTTGATATATATATCAAAAGGTTTAGCACTTTGAATGTTTTTTATCTTCACTAAAGATCACCCCTTAACATGGTGCATCGTAATCGTAGTACTTGCTAATGTGTGGAGTGCATCATTCCCATTTTAATTGATTACTTCTGTCAATATACATTAAGTCCAGGTTAATACATTTTCTCCCGTATCCAAATGTTCTATCCTTGATATATTTTGGATATCAATTGATTAACCGTTCGGGGACAAAATGATGTATTCTAGCATAATGGAACATATTATTGCTCCCCCTCAACTTTTGAGGGTTTATAAGATGGTGCCGAGTACAATTATTTGAAAGATTTTGAATTTACTAAGAAATTCTTGTAAAATTTATACTCGAGCACATCTTATTTTTCACCAAAAATCTACACTAGTTATTAACATATTCACAAGATAAAATTATCTACGAGGATTGACCTTATAAGATGAGAACAACATATGATAAATCATATGGTCCTTTGAAGCAGCCGTAAGTCACCTTCGTACAATTTTCCACCAACGAACTTTTCCAAGCTCCTCATTAACCTTCTTTCTTTCAAGAGGTTGTCAATCTGATCTTTCTCTGTCCAAGCACTCTTCAGCGTTGCTTTAACTTTCTTTCCAAGTTATGAAAGTCTTTGCATCAAACTTCGAGGATAGAACAGATTCAGATACATATGTAACTTGAGCTTGTGTGGTTGGTGATGTCGGTGTTGATGTTGTCTTAGCTTCCCCTAAACAACAATCCTTTCTTGTGTAAAATTCAGAATTTCTTGAAAGCCGCATCAAGCAATCTTTGTTTTGTTTAATGTATAAGCCCAATATCCGAAGTAACACAATTAACCCTTTCAAGACTTGATACCGCAACACCAAAGGTCAATTAATTCCGGATTGAGTGGATTCTCTCTTCAGGATTGTTCATGATATAAATTGTAACACCAAAGTCAACTAAGTCCCGAATGTCACAATTATTCCCTCTAAGTAGTCAAAATGATAACACCTAAGTCAACTAAGTCCCAAATGTACTCATTTCTTTCTGCAGAATACTGACTGACTTAAGGAATCATCATACCTATGTGTACCTCTTTTATCAAATATTTCTACTTCTTTTAAGAATAAGCTTAGGGATTGACCGTTTGAGGAAGCATTAATTGAATCAGAAAGAACTTTTCTCACGTTTTAAATAATTATACTCCTAACACTTCCCCCTGGGGACTCAAATGATGCATACTGGCTAATGACGAGATGTCTCTTCCACCATGTGATTGAAATAGTGCACGGGCGCACCCGAAAGATTCAAAACAGCCTAAAATCAAAAGAAGCTAACCTCAAAAGACAAAAGAAGCTAACCTCAAAAGAAGGCCAAGGACACTATCAAGTATACATCTACTCCTTCCCCCTTGCTGGTTTCGACACGTCGGAATCAGCAAAACCTTATACGCATACATATTCGAGATCGTGTTTGAAGAATTAATAAGCTTAAATCTAGTCCGTGAGAATCAATTTCAAGGCTTTTAAAACTATGAAAGTATTTCCAAGCATTCCTAAGTCTTTTACAAACTATGAGGTGTTGGCAATATTGATCGTCTGTAGTTTAAAGCCTGAATTCACTAAGTCTCAAATTGCAAATAAGTCCATAAAGATTTATACAAATGACATCTAAAGCTCTTGTAGTTAATATAAATTAACTCCCCTTGAAATTATTATCCGTCATTATTCAAAACTTTATTCGTTTATTCATTACTTATTTTTGAAAGACGGTTTTAAAAGTTATTGGATGCAATTTTCCCTCATATCAAGATCCCGTTTTCTATTTAAATAGTGTTGTCTTGTTTGGACGTGGTCGAATTGTCTTTGAAAAATCTTTTGTGATTGAATGAAAACACTGATTCATTGTGAAGACAACTTTTTACCAATAAAAATAAGATTTCTCTTATTTTAACACATAAGCGCACTGACACGTACACTCATGGAAATATAGGAAGCACGGGTTGTGTTGCAAAGTAAACACAAGCCTTTGCATGGTCATAAAGTAGACCATGCGCGAGAATAAATTCCCGTTGAGAGGTCAAGATTTCTTTTTGAAATACTTGCCTTTAAGATGATGACCGGATTGCTATGTGAAATAATAGCAAGCCATATGGCATGTTTTGAAAACTTTAGAAACTTCTGCCCGAACTTCATTTACAGGCTCGTATCATTGTTGAATGACATTTCTAAGACCGTAAATGTTATTGATTTTCAGAAGACATGCCATTTGAAAACTTCTTTTTGTATTTTTCTCATTTTTTAATTTTGTATTTTGTTTTTGAAAAATTTATATAAAAAGAAAATATTTTTGGTTTTTCTGAGTTTTTAATCTACATATGATTACATAGGATGTTCGAAGTAGGAACCACCACTATTCGTCAACGTCATATGACAACTTTTTCAGAGTCTCCCGTAAAACTTAAGATACCCAGCTTGTTGATTAGAAATTCAATTCTTTCTCAGGCCAGACGCTTTAGTGAAGATGTCGCATTTGATAATCCGTTGTGACAAAGTAAAGTTTGAATACACCATTTTTCAACATGCTCTTGTTGAAGTGAAAATTGATATCATATGCTTGGATCTGGAATGTTGAACGTTGTTGCAGCATAAGGCAATAGCGCTTTTGTTATCACAGTACATTGGAATTTTATTGAATCCAAAGCCATAGTCGGTAAGTTGTGATCTCATCCAAAGGACTTGAGCACAACAACCGAACAAAGCAATATATTCAGCTTTCGTACTGGATATCGCAGCGCTTTTCTGCCTTTTCGACGACCAGCTCACAAGTCTATCACCCAAAAGTTGTATACTACCAGATGTGCTACGGCGTGTATCTTGACAACCAACATGATCCGCATCTGCAAATGCTGTTAGTGCAATGGAAGAATCCTTCGGATACCAAAGTCCCCGATGTACGGTTCCTTTTAGATACCGAAAGATCCTTTTTACCGCATTTAAGTGCTTTTTGGTAGGCCGAGCCTGATACCGGGCACACATGCATATAGCAAATTGTAGGTCAGGTCTACTGGCTATAAGATAAAGGAGGGTGCCAATCATACCACGATAGTGTGACGGATCTACAGCTTTCCCTTCTTTATCCTCATCCAGTTTGGATTTCTCCACCATGGGAGTATCCACTGGGTCACAAGATTCAAAGCCATATTTCTTTAGTGATTCAAGAGCATATTTAGATTGGTTTATGAAGATGCCTCTAGGACTTTGAGAAATCTGTAGTCCTAAGAAAAATGACATCTTGAATTTTGAACACATGATTTTAGCGAATAGATCACAAAGTTCAGGAGTAGATGCAGCAAAGATAATGTCATCGACATATATTTGTACCAGTAGTAGTTCCTTGCCTTCTCTACGGATGAACAGAGTAGGATCCACTGAGCCTTTTGAGAAGTCATTGGATATCAAGAATGAAGACAACATATCATACCACGCGCGTGGAGCTTGTTTCAACCCATAAAGAGCTTTCTTAAGCTTGTACACGTAGTTAGGTTTATCTGGATCCACAAATCCGTCCGGTTGGCTAACATAAACCTCTTCCCGCAGATTACCATTCAGAAACGCAGTCTTCACATCCATTTGATAGACGACCATGTTCATATGAGCAGCAAACGCTAGAAAAATTTCGTTATAGGCTTCTAATTCTTGGCAACCGGAGCGAAGGACTCTCAAAATCGATTCCCTTTCTTGACGATAACCTACGAGCGACCAAACCGAGCTACAGGGAAAGGGTTATAGGGGTAATGGGTTGTGGGAAAGGGTGAGGGGTTAGCTGTGAGTGGTACTTGGGAGGTGGTTTGGCAGTGAAAACCATGGGGGAGGGTGGTTTGATTTTGGCGGTAAACGGGGAAGGACAGTTATGGTTAGTTTGTTTAAAAGAAAAGAATGAACAAGATGCACTAATGGTCCCTCATGTTTGGCTTTCTTTTCATTTCGTTTTGGCCCGAAATTTAGTTATAAATATTTTGGAAAGTGACAGCTTTAGTCCTTGCGATTTTATAACTCAAAGAATAAAAGGATTTGGCAAATTGCAAAAATGGTCCCTGCTGTTTTATAACTAAAAGGGATAAAAGAGGTTTTGATAAATTGCAAAAATGGCCCTTGTGTTTTATTTCTTTTGTTTTCTTTATAAAAACATCTTTCAAAAATGGCACTTTTGGCCCCTTTTCTTTATTTTTTTCATTTTTAATTATAAAACAAAGTTTTTAAAATTTACATTTTTGGTCCTTATGTTTTATAAAAAGGGTGTTTTGGGCTTGGGTTTGTGTTTGGGCTTGTATTGGGCCCACTGGGTTTGGGTTTGGGCCCAATAAGGTGTGTGGGCTTGATAAGGTACAGGCTTATGTTATTGGGCTTTTTAAGGCCCAATAAGGTTCAGGAGTGGGTTTTGTGTGTACAATGGCTGAGATTGGCTGTAACTGGGCTAGGATTGGGCCTTCAAAGTCTTCACAGTCTTTGTCAATTGCACACAAATGGGCTGTTGTAATTGATTGAGGGCCCATTTGGTCTTCACAGTCTTCATAAATATACTATTGGGCTTTCCCGGCCCATCAGATGGGTAAAGATTGCATTCAATAGTATTCTTCAGTTCTGGCTCCGGTTTGACTGCTGATTCTTCTGTATTGACTCTGACTTTGACATTTTTGGACTTTGGCCTTGATTTTGCACAGTCTTTTCCATTCCATGCTCAGTTTTGTCATTTTGGCTTGGTTTTCTGTCTTTTTGTTGATATCCACTTCCTGCACAATACAAATGCAAAACAAACATATATTTGGCAGTTTTTGTCTGTTTTTGGTCATTTAAGCTCGTTTTTAGAGGTAAAAGATATGTGTAATTAAGCACTTATCAATACCTCATAATCAGCAAAACATTGTACGCATATATACTTGAAATCTTGTGAGAAGAATGAAATTAACTCAAATGTATCCTGTAAGAATCAACTGCTGATCAAATCTCTACTCATAAACTCTCTCTGACTATCTTTACCAACCCCTTTGTAAGCTATTTAAAGTGACCACTGATGGAGTAAACCCGATATACCAAACTTGAAACTGAAGTAGAATTCCCGTTCTTGTAACTTAAGCTTGTGCTAATGTTGGAAGAACGGTGTAGATAATTTGTGCTCCAAGCGAATCTCTAAGTACTCTATACTCTCAACTAAGAGGCATGAGAAGTACAACACCTCTTGAAATAATCCACATTATCTTCTGCGTGTGACACTGAGTACTACAACGTAACTCCTTTAAGTGATAGTTATCCAGGTCTTCAACCATCCACCCCGACTGCTGGAAACTAGATAAACCAAGTCTTCAACTTAAATCTTAAGCACGAGCAAGTTATCATTGAAAGTCATGCATCCGACCAACGTCGACTTCAAGATAAAATAAGAACACGCCTTCGTGAGATGCCACTTCAATCTCAAATAAGTGATACCTAATCAACTCCGTAGTCACTTAGAAAATTTAATGCCAAATCTAGCCTTTTTTTTTAAAATAAATTCCATGATTCTTTATACAAATTGATCGATCCCAGTCTCGCCACTAAGACTTGTCACTTTGTCATTTTGAACCTAACATACAACAATTGACCATATATTATCACTTCACAAACCGAATACTAATAAATGTTCATACGAGATTCGGCCTATTTAGTATACACGAAATTATAGGCCCATGAGATGTTATCATACTCGGTCCAATTCACAGTATAACAGCCTAAATCAAATATTCATAACAACCCATTAATCATTTCTCAAACCAACGCAAGCCCATCTCGAGTAGTAATTAAATTCAGCCCAAACTCGTGAGTGTTAAACACTTGATTTCACAGCCCAAGTACTCTAGCATAAAACTCGGCCCATTATCTTCCTATGGGTAAAACTTGGCCTTCCAAATCCATATAAGTAACGCACCCTTATTATTATGGATATGAAACCCTAATCTCATATCATAACCCTAATCCTATTTTCTTTCCAACCGCCCCCATTTCTCATATCCTCTCAAAGATAGATCTGCTCAAAGAGATCATAGTATAAAAAAGATCATGAATAAATCACATCTCAACTCATATTAATCATAACAAGTGTGACGCCCCATCTCATCAAATCTCTCTACCATTAGATAATCCAAAACACACCCTTCTTCTCTTTGTTCAAGATCAGCCGAACCACAAATGATATATTTAGTTTACATATGCGCTCGTAAGCTAAATAGTATAGACCAGGCTTCGTGGATCCTTTCTACAAAAATAGGCTTCAAGATCTTAAAAGAGGCCTCGGGTAGGTTTGCATGTCTTTGTTTTTGTTTGTGAGTTCTTTGAACGAAACCAAGATGGAGTGTAACATACTTGTTATGACTCCATCTTTATATTCTGATAAATAATAGAAGCTTAGCTTTTTACAGATCAATGAAGATATCCTCTTTCCTTTTGTCTTTCGAACAAAAAACTTTATGTTAAAAGAGGAAACTAAGATCTTGGTTCATTTATTACGTTTTAAATCCTTTTGTAGTTTGTTGGATTGAAGTTGTTATTTGTGCTGATGGGATTAGTTAGCAATGGATTTGTTGTTGTTTGCTGTTGTGGAGATGGGTTTAGTTTAGTGATTGTTTGATTTGTTGATGAGAGACGATGGGATTTGTTGAATGATGTTGTGACGATGGGTGTTAGGATTAGAGATTGGATTTGTTGTGTTGTTGTGGTAATTGGTTTTAGATGTGGTTGGCTGTCGTTGATGTTGTTGAAAGTTGTTGGTTGTATATTGTTGTTTGTTGATGTTGTTAGTGGTTATTTCAATAGAATCTGAGTTTCTTTCTTCTTCATTTCTTTTGGTTAGACTCAGTCAAACTCAGTTGAGTTGACCCGGGTCAACTCAGTAAATACCGAGTTGACTCGGTTTGGGTTGTTGAGTATAACTCGCTACCAAGCAACTCGCTATTTCTAACAACTCGCTAAGCTCAAATCGCTACTCTCTGACAACTCGCTACTTAGAGAAAATTTGGGCAGCGTTTCGTTTGTGTTTGGCTTAGAGATTTTGTCTTCATTGTACATGTACCCTAATTCGCTAAAGCTTTTGGCCAACTCGCTAGATCTTCAACTCGCTATTGGTTCTGCCAACTCGCTACCCTGTTATTTTTTGTCTTTTAGCAAAAAATCAAAAAAAATCTTGTCCTTTTCAGCATAAAATGTGGATCTTGTTCCCTGACCATTTCATCAACTCGCTGGAAAGAAAATTCTACCCAACAAGTTTCAAAATAAGCAAATAAGCTTCAAGACTGAATAAGTTGTTCATAAGAATGAACAACTTTGAAAATAACTTTTGTTTTACCTAGTGATAATAAGGATGACTACTCGGATAGTTGAAAATAATTTATAATTAGTGGTAATGATTAAGACCTCCAAGATGGAACCTTAACTTATAAAAAGGATTTTCCATCAGAAAACATTTTCACAAATTAACTTAGTTAACTCAAGACTTATATTTAGTTAGCTAGACCAAATGTGTCACCCAATTAATCCAGTTACTATTATATCAAAGCTTATTTAGTTTATCAATTCATGAAAGTGGATTTCTCGACACAGACGATAAAGACCATAGACAAATCTTTAAAACCATATAGATCATAACGGGTCTTTCGACCTATACCAATACGATTATATAATCTAAGTTGATAAGCAAACCGACAAGATAAGACATAATAGGGTTGCAACATAAGCTTGAGATTAACGACATCACGATCATACCAAATACTTATTCATTATCATAACTTCACCGAGTAGTCATGAGAGAATTAGCCTCTCATGGCTATGTAGTTCATAACATAGGATGATTCAACAAGAAACTTCATTATTTCAATAAACTAAGATGATATTCTTCTTTGTTCTTGGTCGTTTGATCTTGAACCTTCAAAAGGTGTGGTGTTTATGGTGTTTTATGGCTTAGGAAATGTTAGGGAGGTTTAGGACTTCATAAGGAAAAAGGGATTGTGTGTGAGATGAGAGAAGTGTGTAAGAATGAGTTGTTGTGAAGTGAGAATGGATGAATTGTGTGAAAATTTGGCCACTATTTATAGGCTAAGTTTGGGGTAAAAGTGCGACGCATACAAAAGATTATGCGGCGCACTTGGTGATTACATGCGAAGGGAATTTAATGTTTATTGAAGAAGTGCGGCGCATAAAAGTATTTGTGCGCCGTACTTAGGGTATTAATGTTATCTTCATTTAATTGACTTTAATTCTTGAACTTCGCTTGGATACTTAGTTCACAAGGGGTAAGTCGCGTACATTGCACTTTCCAGCTTGAGACTTTATCTTTTTTCTTGTATCTTGATTTCCGAAGTGTATAAGTACTTGATCTTTGTTTATTTTGAGCTCGGATGGTCTTCAATGAACCTCGCAAGTTATTTCATGCTATTAAGTATCGAAAGTTCACGAGAAATGATAAAATATGTATAAATAACGCCACCGAAAACATGTATAATTTAGGCGTTATCAAATCCCTCCACACTTAGCTATTGCTTGCCCTCAAGCAATCAAAGCGAGAAAATAAGATCATTTATCGTGACATGGAGAAAATTTAGATTTTTAGCAAGAGTTTGCATATTGATTAACTTTTCAGGCATAGACACATAACATAGCACCTCACAGGGGAATGTGTTTGATTTTTATTTCACTCGAGCCACTCAGATATGGGTTATATTTTTATGAAGACACTCAATCTGCACAAACATAATCTAAACAGCTACCATATCCTTGTACTTGACACATAAACATGACTAAAGGGCGGAACTTGATACTGATGAGGGATAATAGCATATACAAATCTTCATGTGCTGGAACTTAAGCCTTTATTTCTTTTTGAGATATATTTAATATTTATATATATATAAAAATATATATATATATATATAGATTTATATAGGCTCTGTTCCTTTTGAGAAGGATTTTTTTTTTGAGAAGATGAGAATCTTCGTTTGTAAAGCAAATTGATTCAATGTTTTTTGATTAGATTCACAAGTCAACAACATTTATTAATGAAATCGAATCTATAATCACAAATTTGATTCACAAATCTGTTAAAATCCGATTTATGAATCGAATCTATACCTCATACTTATTGCTTTCGTTTAAATAGGGCATATGTCACGCACATCCGGTTTAAAATGATCAAAATCGCCACTCTTTTATTAAGTATCAAGCAGTAACAGATTACTCTTTGGCTTATGCTTAGCTTAAGTAACTCACTAGCTAGACAAGCACGTGAAGAAACAGATCTGGAATATACATCCTTTGTGGTCACCTAAAAAAAGAGGCCGAAATTTTTGATTTTATTAGTATGAGTGAATCCTTACCTATAGTACCAAACATTAATCACATGTTCACCGAGAAAAGCAAGATATTAAGAGCTTAAAGCAAAAGAAATGTTAAACTCAGCTCACTAACAAGCAAGTATTTTGAGGTCAGCCATAAACATAAGCTTTTCCACTTGAAATGTTCATGATATATTTGCTCTCGTCAAGACTAGTTCACATGTTGGTGGGTTACAGTTTAAGTTTCATGAGAGTTTCATATTCAAATTATTCACCCAAACAATATAACCTTGTCAGAATCTTGACATCAGTTTCTCTGGAAGACTTGACATTAGTTTCTAAACATAAACACAACTGATATAACATATAACAAAATAATTTAGGAAATCGTAACAGAGTGAATAAGGTTTCGATAGGTAAAAATACAAACTAAGATGATAATTTATGACTAAACAAATCCTTAAGGTTCTGATAGGTAAAAATACAAAACATGATGATAATTTATGACTAAAAAAGTCCTTAGTAGCTGAAAAGTAAACACGATCGAAATATTGCCAACAAGAATTCAAAATTAATCTAATTCTCATAAACTTTATAGCTTTTGCAATAGAAATTCTAGGTACAATAATATAGAGTACCTGTACACATGTAGTTTACTGGATTCCAAGCACACACAGGTTACACTTGAAACGACTACTTCGATAAGCTTTAAAAAGTTCAAAAAATTATCTGCAACACAAGAACAAAACTGTATACACAGAAACTCCCACCCCTACCTATTGTTTCTTTGCTAAGTAGATAATCACACCAGGTGGTTATTTGTGACATGAAGTTGTAGAAACTTCAAAGAAGTCAAGATAACCGTATTCACCCGCCTCTACGGTTCTACAATTGGTATCAAAGCAATTTACATAAGTTTTCAAGCGTTAAAGCCTTCTCGAGAAGTCATTTTAAGTTGAAAACTTCTTTTTTAAAAATTCAAAATCCTAACTTCGGTTTTTGAAAAAGTTGAGTAAGATCCATGGCTCAAGAGAACTATGTCGAGGGGTGCTCTATGCAAAGACCCGCCTTTGCTAGAAGCCGACGGGTTTTTATTTTGGAAAACCCACTTTGAGACTTACATTAAGTTCAAAGATATTGACTTGCGGCGAGTCATTCAAAATGGTGACTTTGTTTTCAAGATGAAGGATCCGAAAACAAAGATGGATATTGAAACACCATATAAAAATTAAAAGATAATGAGAAAAGACAACTTGGGAAAAACAATGAAGCCAAGATTACTCTTTACAACGCTCTACTATGTAAAGAATATGAACTAGTTTTTATGTGCGAAACCGCCAAGGAGGTTTGGCATACTCTCATTATCACTCATCAAGGCAATTTACAAAGTCAAGGATTGCAAGATTGATCTTCCTCACACAACAACATGAGTTCTTCAATCTTATATGAAGAAACTATGATAGAGGTATCACAGCGGTTCAATACTATTGTTAATAGTCTAAAATCTTTAGATAAAGACTATTCTAACAAGAACCATGTGCGGAAGTTTCTTCGAGCTCTTTCGTTAAGATGGCGGCCGAAGGTCACGACGATTGAAGAAACCAAGGATTTGGCGGAACTTCCTCTTGACAAGCTAATTGGCAACCTTAAGGTGTATGAAATGGTCTTAAGAAATGATGGCACGGTTTCTAAGTCCACTAAAGAAAAAGTTAATCTCAGCTCCTCAAAAGCACACACAGTTTACTAGGGGTCAAACTAGTAATGATACCGGATTGTTCGTTTCCTCAACCGATTTGAGATCTGAAAGGACTTCTTGTGGTATTGGATATGAACTTTCCACATCGGGTATTATTGATTCGACTTCTGTGGTTTGGTTAGTGTGACGTATTCCACATACGTGAGAAAACATTGCTGATTTCTTGCATGTTCCCATGAAAGGATAATCCACACTTCATTGATTATACTTACTATCTTTGAGTCAAGCTGGATTAGGTTGTATGTCTCAAGATACTTGCTTTAAACTTTCATCATTCTTAATGAAGAAGACAACTGGATTGCTTAGTGTGTTTTACTATTTCGTCTACAAATTCTGTTGCGTGTTTAAACTTCAAGAGTTAGAAGATAAGTCAACTACATCAAAGTTTCGAATTTGCTAAAGATGGTTGTCAGTTTGAGGGAAAGCCGATTCAGAAACTTCGCTATAAAGAAGAGTATTAAGAAGATTTTAAAAGACACGCCATATGAATTGAGGGGAATTTAATCCAATTCGTACTTATTACAGTGTTTTCCTACAACTGAAGAAGAGTTCTCAAACTGATGTGTATGAAGAATACAAGAGCGTCAATAGTAGTCATCCTCAATATTTAAAGACCTTACAAAAAAATTATTTGGTTACTAGTTACAAAACATTATAAGTAATTCAGTATGTCATCAAATAGGGGAAGTTTGTTGGGTTGAAAATGTGAAGACATATTACAGCTTTTACGTTAGATATAGGTTACTTATACGCCAGGACTTACGTTTTAATAGTGAATAATTTAAGCGGTAAGGGCTATATAAATTTCCTCCTAGACTCACTAGGAGGGCGCAGCCACCACATTTGTATTATTGTGTTACACTTTCTCTCTCTAATAAAACCACACACATCTTTCCTTTCACTCGTCTACTCTCTCTCTCGTCTCCTCTCTTAACATGGATGATTCCTGGTTCGAAGCTCCTCGACCTTCCCGAATACACATAAATCAACTAGATAAATGATCCAACAAATAATAAAAATCATTAGCGTTAAAGACACAACATGTACCTGTATCATTTCAAACTCGATATGCGAAAACATTGCAGCATGCCTTGCACACAATCCCAACGGTCAAAACATCAACGAGAACCTGAAAATATTAATTGAAACATAAAACATATTTCACCGTAACCCAACAAAACAAAGTTTACATCACTTGTAATTACATACAGGTAAAGTCACCGCCACACAACCGTAACCTTTCAAAAACAACAACAACTCTTATTAATAAACTACAATACATATTCAACAATATCAGGCACTATAAAATAAAGCAAAGTGAAACAGCAACAATTTTCCATAGTTTGAAAACAAAAAAACAAAAAAAAAACGCCATAACAAGGGGGGGGGGGGGGGGGGGGGGGGGGGGGGGGGGGGGGGGGGGGGGGGGGGGGGGGGGGGGGGGGGGGGGGGGGGGGGGGGGGGGGGGGGGGGGGGGGGGGGGGGTGGGGGGGGGGGGAACATCCTAACGTAAACACGTAACGACATAATATTCATGTAACCAAATCTCTACCAGCAAAACAAACTATAACCTCGCAAAACATGTAACATCAGACAATATAAAACATAGCACGACAAAACAGCCGTTTATTTCATTAATTTGAATTACCCTGAAATACAAACATAGGCTTACACAGTCCACTGCAAACCACAAACGGCACACTTTCATCCAACAAAACATGGCATTTTTATTTCTTTTAGACACAGACAATACATTAAACAATCTGACAAAAACCTCCTACCAAGCATTATAAAAATAAAACATAGAGAAACTATCAAATTACTCCATTACTTTGATACATAAATAAAGGATGACACATTCTAACATAAACACTTTCTGACATAATTTTTATATAAGCAAACCTCCAACATGAACACAAACTATAAGCTCGCAAAACATGTAACATCAGACAAAATAAAAATAGCATGGAAAAACAAACATTGAATTCATTACCGTGAACTTACTCTGAAAGTGGGGTGAGCATACGGACTATGAGACCGGGAACCGGACCGAAAAACCTGACCGCAACCGACCGAACGTATTTCGGTTCGGTCCTCGGTCCGGGGTTTTCGTTACTTTCGGTCTCGGTCCAGTCCGGTCTGGCTCGGTCCGACCAAAAACCTGACGATTATGCCGTGTAGGACCGACCGGACCGAAGACCGACCCTGACCGGACCGTACCATTTTGGTCCGGTCCTCGGTCTGGCATTATGGACCAACTCGGTCCTCGGTCCGGTCTGGTCCGGTCTTGGCCGGTCCGGTCCGGTCCTTGGACCGTGCTCACCCCTACTCTGAAGCGCAAACAAACGCTTACATTGTCTAGCACGAACCCCAAATAATACAATTTTCATCAAACGAAACATCCATCGACACTACAGACCAACTTCGCAAAAACAAATGGCATTTTTATTACTTTTAGACACATACAATGCTTCCAACAATCGGACAAAAATCTGAGACCGACTAAAGCAATACCATTATACACACATTATATACCTGCGCTGTCAGCACTCCGTTGGGCAGTAACCTTGTCATGCGTCATCCACATATGCCCCCAAGCAACAACACAAATGACAACCTGAAAAATCAAAACCAAACATAAAAACGCACACAAAATAAGGCCAAGCACTCTGGAACACGATAAAACTTTTGCTGCTCTTAATAGTAATACTAATTATATACACCTAACATCATTGCCAAAAAACTGCTAACCACATCGCATCGCTTAACGGCCAACAATTTTATTTCTTTCAAATATAATCCAAACCTTAAACACTCAAACGCAAACCCTAAACCACACACTTTTGATGGCATCGGATTTACAGAACTCCAACGACGACAAATTTTATTACTTCCGCACAAACACAAAAGCTTAAACAATCTAACAAAAACAATAAACAACACACGTTTGGCAAGACAAAAAATACGTCATTTTAGGCTACGCCTATCAAAAAAACTTTTGGTTTTTAAACACATACGACCTTAAACACTCCCAAAAACCAACTAAACAACACAATTTCGTTAAGACCAAAATGCACAACCCAACCCACTCATCCTACCTAAGCTAAAATTTAACGTTATATGGTTAGCAAGCAAACCCCAAAAAACCATAAAACCTAAAAACCGCATCCTATAAAACTACAACATGCAACAACCTTACCCTAAAAATCAACTTCCAACACTAACTTTAACACATGTACCTACACTTTTTACCGACCGTTACCACATGCAAGCCGTAATCAGCTGCTTCGATCATCATTTTAACGAAAACCCCTAAAACAATCAATACTTTAAACAACAAAATCAGAAAAAAAATTAAGATCACAACATGCAGCAACCTTAAACAACGACATCACAATCTAAAATTATCCAAAATTAAAAAAGGCATCACTTACATGCAACCTAAAACGATTTTCGTGTTGATCTTGTTGCTCTAAAACGTGTGTGTATGTGTATAGATTTTGTTTGTGTGCTGAGATTTCTTTGTGTATGTGTGTGTGACGTGAACGGTGATGTTTGGTGCAACCACCACATTAGCACCCTCGCCATGTATATTTTACCCCGAAACGACGTCCTCTGGCCCGAAGCCCAACCTATTCTCGCTTTACCCGTCCTACCCGGCCCAAGAGCAAAACGATATCGTTTTGGCACCCCCAAAACGCTATCGTTTGTTTCGATATTGTATATAAAGGTAATAATCATCATGAATATAAAATCAAAATTAAATATCAACAATAAACATTATATTAATTAAAAAATATCAGGATGCCTTGAATTAACACGTGCTAATCATCAATCGCTTTTGTAAACCAAAAATTGACTGTTAAAAACCATAAATTTGTATTCGATTAACCGACTTGACAGTTAAAAATCCTAAACTTGTAACCGGTTTAAACAACAAACACGATTTGGAGAACGAGCAACCAATTCGACGGTTTAAAATTGAAATTTTATCAATTACCGAGCAAAAAACCCTAATTTTACATAATATGAACAAATAAATGAATGATAAAAATGTGAAACTGAATGAATGAATGAATCGAATAGTTATTATTGTAAAAATCGGTTATCTGTCAACTAAAAATAGTAAGAATCGAATTAATTAGAACAAAATGGAACAAATAATCGAGAAAGAAGCCAACATCTGCCTAGTAGAGTTGGTCAAGAGGTTGTTACCACATGCAGGAGGTCTCGGGTTCGAGCCTCCTAGTGGGAGTTTTCCTTCTGAGACGAAAAAAGAGAGTGAGGTTTATCCCCTAAAGCGAAGATTCGAGTCTTGCATAGTGTCTAATTGATGTCACTGTATACTCAAATCACTAACTACTAACTTGTAAAAAAATCAAGAAAGAAAAAACGGAAAGCAAAAAACAAAGTAGTTGGGTAAACCAACTGCCTTAGCGCAGTTGGCCACTTGGGCTCCTTCTAGAGCTTGGGGGTGGTTCCCGGTTTCGGGTCTCGCAACAAACAAAAATCTGGATTTTTCTCCTAGTGCGAAGCCGTGAGTTCTAGGTGTTTTCCTCAGCGGGTCTCTCATAGTGGCTCGGGTCCCGGGGCCTGCCCGTTTGGATGGTTTAACTCGGGGGTCGGATTTCAAGTGTGGTGTTGTTCTAAAAAAAATAAAGTAGCTGGGTAGTATAAGTACGAAAATGATATCGATTAAAACGGAAAAAGAAGACACGTGTTAGGCATTGGTCACTTCGTATACGTTTGGGTTTATTAACTTTTCCATTTAATCAACTAGGGGTGTTTGATCCGGTTCGTTATCGAGTTGTTTTGGTTAGTGTTTTTTTCGGTAAATTATCGAAAAATCAAAGGAAACCGAACTAGAATTCCAAACCGAACTGAAAACCGAATTTGAATTCGGTTCGGTTTTTGGGTTAACCCGAATTACACCATTTATTTAAAAATAATAATTACATAGATTAAAATTTTAATATTAAATAAAAAAAGTTTTTTTTATATATAGGATAAGATTAATGGTCTATACATATATAATATATATAATATATATATATATATATATAATATATATTATATATATATATATATAATATAATATATATATATATATATATATATATATATAGTAGGGATCCAGTGAGAAGTAAATTAAAATAATAAGTGGTGAGAAGTGACTAAAACCACACATTTGAGATGCAACGACTTGCCATTAGATTCCTTGTTATTCATTTAGATTGCAAATCCATTTTGCGATTTCGAGACGTTAAATTTGATGGCGTGATGGTGCAGTATTAGATTTTCATTTTTTGGCACATGCAAAGAAAACGAAAAAAACAAGAGAAAAAATAAAATGCATCTAATATACGTATATGCATCTAATTAAAAAGCTAAAAACACATTATGATGTGTTATAATGCATCTAAGATTATAGAGATGCATCTAATTTAAGTCGGTACATCTCGAATATGCAGCTATGGTTACTTCTTATCCTTCTTATTATAAGAAAACTTATATTGACCCTAACTTAATATATAATAATATATATATATATATAATATATATATATATATATAAGTTAGGATCAATATAAAGTTTTCTTAAAATAAGAAGGATTAAGAAGTAAACCATAGATTGCATATTCGAGATGTACCGACTTAAATTAGATGCATCTCTATAATCTTAGATGCATTATAACACATCATAATGTGTTGTTTAGCTTTTAATTAGATGCATATACGTATATTAGATGCTTTTATTTTTCCTTCTTGTTTATTTGTTTCTTCATGCATGTGCCAAAATCAGAAAAAACAATCTGCACCATCTACGCATCAAATAACCGTCGAAAACTCAAAATGGTGCTCTAATGAATAAACAATGAATCTAATGCAAGTCGTTGCATCTAAATGTGTGGTTTTTAGTCACTTCACACCACTTCTTATTTTAAATTTACTTCTCACTGGATCCCTACTATAATTATAATATATATATATATATATAAATAATATAATAATATAAAGATATATAAATATATATATATATATATATATATAAGTAATATATATGTATAGACCATTAAATCTTATCCTAATATATAAAAAAAACTTTTTATACTTAATATTAAAATTTTATCTATGTAATTATTATTTTTAATAAATGGTGTAATTCAGGTTATTCCGGTCAACCAAAAAACCGAACCGAATTCAAATTCTTTTCAGTTCGGTTGAATTCTATTTCGGTTCCCTTTGATTTTCGATAATTTACCGAACTAACCAAACAACTCGATAACCGAACCGATCAACACCCCTAGATGATTAAATGAAAAGCTTAATCCAACCCAAAACGTATAGAAAGTGACCAATGCCTAACACGTGTCTTCTTTTTCCGTTTTAATCGATATCATTTTCGTACTTATACTACCCAGCTACTTTATTTTTTTTAGAACATCACCACACTTGAAATCCGACCCCCGAGTTAAACCATCCAAACGGGCAGGCCCCGGGACCCGAACCACTATGAGAGACCCGCTGAGGAAAACACCTAGAACTCACGGCTTCGCACTAGGAGAAAAATCCAGATTTTTTGTTGTTTGCAGACCCGAAACGTGAACCACCCCAGCTCTAGAAGGAGCCCCCCCCCCCCCCCCCCAAAAAAAAGTGGCCAACTGCGCTAAGGCAGTTGGTTTACCCAACTACTTTATTTTTTGCTTTCCGTTTTTTCTTTCTTGATTTTTTTACAAGTTAGTAGTTAGTGATTTGAGTATACAGTGACATCAATTATGACACTACAACTCGAATCTTCGCTTTAGGGGATAAACTCACACTCTTTTTTCGTCTCAGAAGGAAAACTCCCACAAGGAGGCTCAAAAAAGAAAAAAAAAAAAAAAAAAAAAAAAAGCAAAAAAAAAAAAAAAAAAAAAACAAAAAAAAAGAACCCGAGACCTCCTGCATGTGGTAACAACCTCCTGACCAACTCTGCTAGGCAGATGTTGGCTTCTTTCTCGATTATTTGTTCCATTTTGTTCTAATTAATTCGATTCTTACTATTTTTAGTTGACAGATAACCGATTTTTACAATAATAACTATTCGATTCATTCATCAATTCAGTTTTCACATTTTATCCATTCAATTTATTTGTTTCATATTATGTAAAATTGGTTTTTTGCTCGGAATTTGATAAAATTTTCAATTTAACCGTGCGAATTGGTTGCTCGTTCTCCAAACGTTTTGGTGTTTAATCACCGGTTACAAGTTTAATTTTTAACAGTCAAGTCGGTTAATCGATACAATTTATGGTTTTTTTAATCAACAGCCAATTTTGGGTTTACAAAAGCGATTGATGATTACACGTGTGTAATTCAAGGCATCCTGATATTTTTTAATAAATATAATTTTTATTGTTGATATTTAATTTTGATCTTAAATTCATAGGATTATTACCTTTAATATACAATAATCGAACAAAACGATAGCGTTTTGGGGTGCCAAACGATGATCGTTTTGCTCTTGGCCGGGTAGGAACGGGAAAGATAGCGAGAATAGGTTGGCGTCGGGCCAAGGAACGCCGTTCGGGCTAAAAATCCATGGCGAGGGTGCTAATGTGGTGGTTTCACCAAACACACCGTTCACTCACTCACACATAACACAAAGAAATCTTCAGCACAACAAACAAAAAAAAAAAAATTTTTCTATACACATACACACACGTTTTAGAGCAACAAGATCAACACGAAAATCGTTTTAGGTTGCATGTAAGTGATTCAATTTATTTTGAAATTTTAGATATGGTGATTCGTTGTTTAAGGTTGCTGCATGTTGTGATCTTAATTTTTTTTCTGATTTTGTTGTTTAAAGTATTGATTGTTTTAGGGGTTTTCGTTAAAATGATGACGCTGACAGCTGATTACGGCTTTGCATGTGGTAACGGTCGTAAAAAGTGTAGGTACATGTTTAAAGTTAGTGTTTGTAAGTTGATTTTTAGGTAAGGTGTGCATGTTGTAGTTTATAGGATCGGTTTTTTAGGTTTTCATGGTTTTTTTTGGGGTTTTGCTTGCTAACCATATAACGTTAAATTTTAGCTTAGGTAGGATGAGTGGGTTAGGTTGTGCATTTTGGTCTTAACGAAATTGTGTTGTTTAGTTGGTTTTTGGGAGTGTTTAAGGTCGTATGTGTTTAAAAACCAAAAGTTTTTTTGATAGGCGTAGCCTAAAATGACGTATTTTTTTGTTTGCCAAACTGTATGATTATTTGTTGTTTGTTAGATTGTTTAAGCTTTTGTGTTTGTGCGAAAGTAATAAAATTTGTCGTCGTTGGAGTTCTGTAAATCTGATGCCGTCAAAAGTGTGTGGTTTAGGGTTTGCGTTTGAGTGTTTAAGGTTTGGATTATATTTGAAAGCAATAAAATTGTTGGCCGTTAAGCGATGCGATGTGGTTAGCAGTTTTTTGGCAATGATGTTAGGTATATATAATTAGTATTACTATTAAAAGCAGCAAAAGTTTTATCGATTCCCAGAGTGCTTGCCTTATTTTGTGTGCGTTGTTTATGTTGGTTTTTTGATTTTCTCATGGGTTGTCCATTTGTGTTGTTTGCTTGGGGGGTCATATGTGATGACGCACGACAAGGTTACTGCCAACGAGTGCTGACAGCGCAGGTATAAATGTGTGTATAATGGTATTGCTTTTAGTCGTCCCTCAGATTTTTTCCGATTGTTGGAAGCATTGTATGATGTCTAAAAAGTAATAAAAATGCCATATGTTTTTGCGAAGTTGTCTGTATATGTCCGATGGATGTTCGTTTGATGAAAAATTGTATTATTGGGGTTCGTGCTAGACAAGAAGCGTTTGTTTCGCTTCTAGAGTAGGGGTGAGCACTGGTCCAAGGACCCCCGGACCGGCCAAGACCGGAACCAGACCGGACCGAGGACCGGTTGGTCCATAATGCCAACCGGGACCCGGACCAACATGGTACGGTCCCGGTCAGGGTCGGTCCTTTCTGGTCCGGTCGGTCCTACACGCATAATCCCGTCGGAGTTTTTTGGGTCGGAAACCCGAGCCAGACCGACTGACCAGACTGAAAGCTTACGAAAACCCCGGACCGAGACCGACCGAAATACGTTTCGGTCCCCGGTCCGGACAGTTTTTCGTCCGGTCGGTCTCTAGTCGCCGAATGCCACCCCTACTCAGAGTAGATCACGGTAATTGAATTCAATATTTGTTTTTCCATGCTATTTTTATTTTGTCTGATGTTACATGTTTTGCGAGCTTATAGTTTGTGTTCATGTTGGAGGTTTGCTTATATGAAAATTGTGTCAGAAAGTGTTTATGTTAGAATGTGTCATCCTTTATTTATGTATCAAAGTAATGGAGTAATATGTTGTTTCGCTATGTTATATTTTATAATGCCTGGTAGGAGGTTTTTGTCAGATTGTTTAAAGTATTGTTTGTGTCTAAAAGAAATAAAAATGCCATGTTTTGTTGGATGAAAGTGTGCCGTTTGTGGTTTGCAGTGGACTGTGTAAGCCTATGTTTGTATTTTAGGGTAATTCAAATTAATGAAATAAACGGCTGTTTTGTCGTGCTATGTTTTATATTGTCTGATGTTACATGTTTTGCGAGGTTATAGTTTGTTTTGTTGGTAGAGATTTGGTTACATGAATATTATGTCGTTACGTGTTTACGTTAGGATGTGGCGTTTTTTTTGTTTTTGTTTCAAACTCATGGAATTGTTGCCTGTTTCACTTTGCTATATTTTATAGTGCCTGATGTGAATATGTATTGTAGTTTATTAATAAGAGTTGTTGTTGTTTTTGAAAGGTTACGGTTGTGTGGCGGTGACTTTACCTGTATGTAATTACAAGTGATGTAAACTTTGTTTTGTTGGGTTACGGTGAAATATGTTTTATGTTTCAATTAATATTTTCAGGTTCTCGTTGATGTTTTGACCGTTGGGATTGTGTGCAAGGCATGTTGCAATGTTTTTGCATATCGAGTTTGAAATTATACAGGTACATGTTGTGTCTTTAACGCTGATGATTTATATTATTTGTTGGATCGTTTATCTAGTTGATTTATGTGTATTCGGGAGGTCGAGGAAGCTCGAACCATGACATCATCATGTTAAGAGAGAGAGAGAGAGAGAGTAGAGAGTGAAAGGAAAGATGTGTGTGTTTTATTAGAGAGAGAAAGTGTAACACACATAATACAAATGTGAGCTTCGCCCTCCTAGTGAAGTCTAGGAGGAATTATATAGCCCCTTACACGCTTAAATTATACACTATATAAAAAAGTAGTCTTGGCGTATAAGTAACCTATTATCTAACGTAAATCCCGTAAATGTCTTCACATTTTCAACCCAACAAACTTCCCCTATTTGATGACATACTGAATTACTTATAATGTTTTGTAACTAGTAACCAGATAATTTTTTCGTAAGGCTTCAAATATTGAGGATGACTACTATTGACACTCTTGTATTCTTCATACACATCGGTTTGAGAACTCTTCTTCAGTTGTAGGAAAACACTGTAATAAGTACGAATTGGATTAAATTCCCCTCAATTCATATGGCTTGTCTTTTAAAATCTTCTTAATACTCTTCTTTATAGCGAAGTTTCTGAATCGGCTTCCCCTCAAACTGACAACCATCTTTAGCAAATTCGAAACTTTGATGTAGTTGACTTATCTTCTAACTCTTGAAGTTTAAACACGCAACAGAAATTTGTAGACGAAATAGTAAAAACTCCCTAATAACCAGTTGTCTTCATTATAAGAATGATGAAAGTTTAAAGCATTATCTTGAGACATACAACCAAATCCAGCTTACTCAAAGATAGTAACTAAATCAATGTAAGTGTGGATTCTCCTTTCATAGGGAACATCAAGAAATCAGCAATGTTTTCCACGTATGTGAATACTCACCACTAACCAAACCACAGAAGTCGAATCAATAATACCCGATGTGGAAAGTTTCCATATCCAATACCACAAGAAGTCCTTCAGATCTCAATAATCGGTTTTTTAGGATAACGAACATTCCGGTATCATTACAGTTTGACCCCATAGTAAACTTAGCTTTGAGAGTATAGGACCTTAACATTTTCTTTAGTGGACTTAGAAACCGTGCCATCATTTCTTAAGACCATTTCATACACCTTAAGGTTGCCAATTAGCTTGTCAAGAGGAATTCCGCCAAATCCTTGGTTTCTTCAATCGTCGTGACCTTCGGCCGCCATCTTAACGAAAGAGCTCGAAGAAACTTCCGCACATGGTTCTTGTTAGAATAGTCTTTATCTAAAGATTTTAGACTATTAACAATAGCATTGAACCGTGTGAAACCACTATCAATAGTTTCTTCATCTAAGATTGAGAACTTCTTATATTGTTGAGTGAGAAGATCAATCTTGCAATCCTTGACTTGTAAATTGCCTTGATGAGTGATAATGAGAGTATGCCAAACCTCCTTGGCGGTTTGGCACATAAAAACTCGTTCATATTCTTTACATAGGTAAGCGTGTAAAAGTAATCTTGGCTTCCATTGTTTTCCCAAAGTTTCTTTCCTCATTATTCTTTTTAATTTTTATATGGTGTTTCAATATCCATCTTTGTTTTCGGATCCTTCATCTTGAAAACAAAGTCACCATTTTGAATGACTCGCCACAAGTCAATATCTTTGGACTTAATGTAAGTCTCAAAGTGGGTTTTCCAAAAGAAAAACCCGTCGGCTTCTAGCAAAGGTGGTCTTTGCATAGAACACCTCACATAGTACCTCTTGAGCATGGATCGTACTCAACTTTTTCAAAAACCAAGTTAGGATTTTGAATGTTTTAAAAAAGAAGTTTTTTCAACTGTAAAACGACTTCTCGAGAAGGCTTTAACCTTGAAACTTATGTAAATGCTTTTGATACCAAATTGAGAACCGTAGAGGCCGGGAATACGGTTTATCTGTGACTTCTTTAAGTTTCTACAACTTCAATGTCACAAATAACCACCCTGGTGTGCTATCTACTTACAAAGAAACAATAGTTAGGGTGGATTTCTGTGTATACAGTTTTGTATCTTGTTTTGCAAGAATTTTTTGAACTTTTTAAAGCTTATCGAAGTAGTCGTTTCAAGTGTAACCTGTGTGTGCTTGGAATCCAGTAAACTACATGTGTACAGGTACTCTATATTATTGTACCTAGAATTCTATTGCAAAGCTATAAAGTTTATGAGAATTAGATTAATTTTGAATTCTTGTTGGCAATATTTCGATCGTGTTTACTTTTCAGCTACTAAGGACTTTTTTAGTCATAAATTATCATTATGTTTTGTATTTTTACCTATCAGAACCTTAAGGATTTGTTTAGTCATAAATTATCATCTTAGTTTGTATTTTTACCTATCGAAACCTTATTCACTCTGTTACGATTTCCTAAATTATTTTGTTATATGTTTACAGTTGTGTTTATTTTCAGAAACTAAAATTCACGTCTTCCAGAGAACTGATGTCAAGATTCTGACAAGGTATATTGTTTGGTGACATAATTTTGAAATGAAACTCTCATGAAACTTAAACGTAACCCCCAACATGTGAACTATCTTACGAGAGCAATAATCATAAACATTTCAAGAGGAAAAGCTTATGTTTAAGGCTGACCTCAAAATACTTTCTTGTTTAGTGGACTGAAGTTTAACATTTCTTTTGCTTTAAGCTCTTAATATCTTGCTTTTCTCGGTGAACATGTGATTAATGTTTGGTACTATAGGTAAGGATTCACTCATACTAATACTAAATCAAAATTTCGGCCTCTTTTTTTAGGTGACACAAAGGTATGTATATTCCTGATCTTATCTTCACGTGCTTGTCTAGCTAGTGAGTTACTTAAGCTAAGCATAAGCCAAAGAGTAATCTGTTACTGCTTGATACTTAATAAAAGAGTGGTGATTTTGATCATGGATGTGCGTACATATCGGCTAAAACGAAAGCAATAAGTATGAAGTATAGATTCGATTCATAACTCGATTTTAACAATGATTTGTGAATCAAATTTGTGATTTATAGATTCGATTCATTATTAAATGATGTTTACTTGTGAATCTAATCAAAAAACATGAATCAATTTGCTTAAACGAAGATTTCTCAATCTTCTCAAAAAAAAAACCTTCTCAAAGGAACCAGAGCCTATATATATATATATATATAAAAATATATAATAATATAGATAATAAATATATATATTATCTCCCTCAAAGAAATAAAAGCTAAAGTTCCGGCACATAAAGATTTGTATATGCTATTATCCCTCATTAGTATCAAGTTCCGCCCTTTGGTCATGTTTATGTGTCAAGTACAAGCATATGGTAGCTGTCTAGATTATGTCTGTGCAAATTGAGTGTCTTCACAAAAAAATAACCCATATCTGAGTGGCTCGAGTGAAATAAAAATCAAACACATTCCCCTGTGAGGTGCTATGTTATATGTCTATGCCTGAAAAGTTAATCAATATGCAAACTATTGCTGAAAATCTAAATTTTCTCCACATCACGATAAATGATCTTATTTTCTCGTTTTGATTGCTTGAGTGCAAACAATAGCTAAGTGTGGAGGGATTTGATAACGCCTAAATTATACATGTTTTTGGCGGCGTTATTTATACATATTTTATCATTTCTCGTGAACTTTCGATACTTAATAGCATGAAACACTTGTAGGTTCACTTGAAGTCATCCCGAGCTCAAAAGAAATAAAGATCAAGTGTTTACGATTGTCGAAAGCAAGATAGTAGAAAAGAAATAGCCTCAAGGCTGAAATAGTCCAAAGTGCGCCGCACTTGAACTAAGTATCCAAGCGAAGTTCAAGAATTAAAGTCAATTAAATGAAGATAACATTAATACCCTAAGTACGGCGCACAAATACTTTTATGCGCCGCACTTCTTCAATAAACATTAAATTCCCTTCGCATGTAATCACCAAGTGCGCCGCATAATCTTTTGTATGCGTCGCACTTTTACCCCAAACTTAGCCTATAAATAGTGGCCAAATTTTCACACAATTCATCCATTCTCACTTCACAACAACTCATTCTTACACACTTCTCTCATCTCACACACAATCCCTTTTTCCTTATAAAGTCCTAAACCTCCCTAACATT
>BQNB010014385.1:0-24953 GCA_026074375.1 Tanacetum coccineum
TGATTAGAGTTTATGATATACAAGGACTGTACACCTACTAGAGTTATCCTTATGGTTATAAAAGGATCTCTAGGAAGATATTAGAAAAAAAAGAACAAATATATAGAAAAACACGAGTTAAGAATTATTAGTATTGTATTAGGGATCTGCATGTTAGGCAGATTCAAAAGGTTTATAAAAGAAATTGTTTGAGAAACTATTGTGTGTTCTTCTTAAGTACTGCCAACTAGATTCCGCATAGTTGACAGTATATCAGTGTTTCATTAAGGAATATCGATCCTACAAAGTACAATCTATAGACTATAAGTTTAAATTTTATAAAAACTTATTTATAATTATTACATAAAAATTATATATTTTAAGTCGTGACATTAATTTTAGGTTGCATTTAGGATTTCTCCTGACGTTTATTTCCTTTTTCTTTTGTTGTATCGCTAAAAGGTAAGTTTATAGCCCCTCTTTTACTCATTTAAATGTGTTAGGATTAAAAGTCTTCTTGATGTTGTTGGAATTACTGCTGCTCAGTTGAAGTTGGTGCTGCTCAAGAACTTCAATGGAAAATACACTAAGTGTTTACTACTTTCAGTTCAAAGTTAAGACTGCTAGTGAAAACTTAGTACTGCTGGTGAAGGTTAAGATTGCTTAAGAAAATATTCTAAGTAGTTAGTACTGATAGTACAAAAGTTAGTACTGCTAGTGTAAAGTTACTACTACTCAGAGACTTAGAAGAAAAACTGCTAAGTAGTTAAGACTTCTAGTACAAAAGTTAATGCTGCTAGTGAATCTAGAGAAGTACTAGATTCAGCATACGGTAAGGTTTCAGCATATCTTAGCATGCTTGAATTACATGATGCTACGTGTCCATTGAAGATGCAAATTGAAGTTTCTAAGAAGCCTACCATCTGTGTGGCATGTAGTGGCTACCATGATTCGGGGACAACCTGGATTGGATGAGTTAGATTTTGATGATCTCTACTGACAATTAACAGGTGTATGAACATGAATTGAAGGGTGTCTCAAATTCAAGTTCACCCAACATTGCCTTTCTGTCCACAGAAGTCAAGGGCAGTACTTTGAAACAAAAAGTATGCTGAACTTCAAATATCCCAAAGGATATACACAAGATGCCTCTAAGCAGGTCCCCCACTGTTCTAACTATGCTTCTCACTCAGATGAAAATCATATTTCCTTCTCTTTCTTAACAAGCATCCATGCTACAACTAATGGATGATGAAGACTGCTACAATTGATTGAAGCTGCTATGGAAGAATTGACTTTAGGTTGGCAGGTGGCTATGATAAATGCTCATGGATAAGGAAGTTTATGAGGAAGACAGGAAAGACATTGATCTCAAGCGCCAAAGAATGGGATCACTTTTGACAAATCAAAGATTGATTGTTTTACTTGTCATATCGTTGGGTCATTTTGCTAGATGGAGTGTCGAGTTTGCTAAGTAATCATGAAAAAGTGCAAATGGTCAGTCAGGACAGAAGGAATGGGCTATTGAAGATTCATACTCAAAAGCCTTCAGTGGCAACAGACATCAATGGAAACATTGATTGGACCAAGGAATTTGATGCTGAACCAGTGGACCATATGCTATGATGGCACTGATGAGGTGAACAGATGATTGGAGCATAGAGTTTGATGCAGAACATGTGAACTTTGACAAAAGACTGGACTTCGGCTGATTTTGACTGGAGCAATATAAAAGATGATGAGTACACAGATATCTTAGCTTTAATGGTACAAAACTCAGAGGTTTCCTTACTGTCTCCAAATGTAGTAAGTCTTTATAAATGTTGCTTGAAAACTATCAAAAAGAAAAGACGATAATTTCAAAGAGGCTAGACTGAAAATTTTAGGATATCAAATGAGCTTAGAGTCCATTAGAGGTCATGCTTTAAACACAATGAAAAAGAATGAATATGCATGGGTGATTAGTATGAACAATATGGATTATAACTAAAGATAAGAGATTTGAACTAGAAGAAAAAAAAGGTATTAGAGCAAGCTTAAAGAAACGACGATGATTGCAAATATAAACTTGAGAAATGGTCAAATGATTCTGTACTTCAAACGAAGTCCCTAAACAAACAAAGATATGTGTCGGATAAGTCATGTTTAGGTTTGGGATTGAGTTCTAGAATAGTACTGAAAGTGACATTTTCATCTGGGGATGGAAACTTTGATCTGATTCTGCGTAGTGAAAAACTTCAAAAAGAAAAGGGCCTAAAAGCAGAGTACCTCCACCTCCAGGTACAATTATTCCCACCTAGGGCAAATGTCTCCTTTATTTTTTTTTGCAGGGATAGATGAACTAGCCAATTAGGATATAAAGTTGTTAATCAAGAGAAAACAAAATCAAGTCAACAGATATTGATTAGAAATAAAGGTCATAATTGAAGATAGGGTTGATATTGATGATGAAGAGACTTGATCTTTAGAAAGTCAAAAGAAACTGTTTTTTAACTCAGAGAATAGTGAAAAATCTTTTGAAAACAAGTCACCAAACAGTCAAAACAGGGTTGGTCTAGAATCTAGGACAAAGGGGCTTGGACAACAAGGGGGTAAATTATGTTTTGTTTGTTATCAGTCCTAATCACCTATTTAAGGATTTGGAACCTACAGGAAAGAACCTTCAAATACACCCGAACTCATAAACCTAGGGAAACACAGGGATCAAGGGCAAACTATAGTACCAGTGTTTGGAAACAACATCCAAAGATTGAACCTAGTAATTTCTCAAGAAAACTCCTAGGTACCCTCATCAAAGGTGATCCTTTTATTTCCATTCGCAGTACTTAAAAAGGGATGGGTAGATAAGTACGCTAGACCAAAAATGGGACACTAATCAGTACCTTCAATAAGTACTGCTAATGTGTTGACTTATCAAGGTACTGACTAGATCTAGAAGTACCCAGGCAGTACTTTCACGATGTTACTGATGGAAGTTCATTATCCAGCTGGGATAATAGAAGACCTAGAATCTCAAGTTACTCACCATCATCGAGGTCCTCTACTACAAGGACTCCTTACAGACCACAAAGACCCAAGAAAACTGTGAAATCTATTTGGGTTAAGAAGGGAAGTACTGTTGGATCTCAAGCAGTACTTCCACAAACTATAAGTGTCAAAAAGAGTGCAATGATAACTTCAAAACAAACATGGAGACAAAAAGGGAATTATCTAGATTCTGTGAATAGGGATAATGGATCTTACACACTCAAGCAATTTGAGTATGTAACTCCATTAGGGGTATCCAAGTCAGTTATGACTTGGGTCCCTAAAAGAGTCTAATTCTTTGAAATTGTTTGTACAGGGCAATCCAGAAGAAGATCTCAAGGACTATGCTATCATTGACAGTGGATGCTCTGGAAGTATGACAGGAGACAAGGACAAGTTGTCTGATTTTAAAGAGTTCAAAGGTGGTTATGTGGCCTTTGGAAATGACTCTAAAGGTGGAAGAATCTCAGGAAAAGGAACCATTAAGACATCATGCTTAGACTTTGAGAAAGTTAGCTATGTGGAGGAGCTCAAGTTTAATCTCTTATCTGTTTCTCAAATCTGTGATAAGAAGCACAATGTTCTCTTCACAGATAAAGAATGTCTTATCCTATCTCCAAAGTTCAAGTTTGTTGATGAAGATCTGGTAATTCTTAGAGCTCCTAGAAAGAATGATGTCTACAGCTTGGATCTAAAGAATATTATTCCCTCTGGTGGAATCACTTGTTTGGTTGCAAAGGCAACAGAGGATGAAGCTGTCCTATGGCACAGAAGACTGGGGCATGTCAACTTCAAAAATATCAACAAGTTGGTTAAAGGCAATCTGGTTAGGGGTTTACCTTCAAAGACATTCAAGCTTGATCACTCTTGTGTGGCATGTAGAAAGGGTAAACAGCACAGGGCATCTTGCAAGAAGATTGAAGAAAGAACTGTCAGAGAACCTCTTGAATTGCTACATATGGATTTGTTTGGACCTGTTTCAGTGGAGAGTGTAAATAGGAAGAAGTACTGCTTGGTGGTCACTGATGATTGCAGCAAATTCAGTTGGGTGTTTTTCTTGGCCTACAAGGATGAAACATATGATATGCTTCATGATTTGATTGTGGGTTTGGAAAACAGGCTAAGACATAAAGTGAAGACCATCAGGTGTGATCATGGAACAGAGTTCAAGAATCAACTTATGAATGAGTTTTGTGCCAAGAAAGGAATCAAGAGAGAATATAGCATTGCCAGGACTCCACAGCAAAATGGTGTTGCAGAAAGAAAGAATAGGACTCTTATTGAAGCTGCTAGAACTATGTTAGCAGACTCCCTTCTACCTATTCAATTTTGGGCTGAAGCAGTCAATACTGCTTGTTATGTGCTTAATAGAGTGTTGGTGACTAAACCTCAAATGAAGACTCCCTATGAAATTTTGATGGGAAGATCTCCCAACATCAGTTTCATGAGACCTTTTGGATGTCCTCTGACTATACTTAATACTCTAGATCATTTGGGTAAGTTTGATGGCAAGTCAGAAGAAGGATATCTGTTGGGATACTCTACTAACAGCAAAGGGTTTAGAGTCTATAACAGGGTCACAAGAAAGGTTCAAGATTGTCTTCATGTAAACTTTCTTGAGAATCAGGAGAATCAAAAGGGAAAAGGTCCTGATTGGATGTTTGATCTTGACCTTCTAACTCCATCCATGAATTACATTCCTGTAAGGAAAGAAAACTATGCTGATTCAAAAGAACAAGGAATATCTTGTGATGATGTTGAAGATATGGATGACCAGCAATTCATTGTTCATACCACTCAGTATATGCCTCCAGTGGAAAGTACTGCTGCAAAAGAAGTTAAATTGTCCTCTGAAGATCAAGCTTTACATGATGAGCTTGTAAGTTTGATGCATCAAGAATCTCTTGCCAAAGCTCATAATGATGATCAACGGATTGCTTTTGAAGAGGAAAAGAGAAGAATATCTATTGCAAAGGGAAAAGAACATGTTGACAGTACTTTCACTCTAAGTACTGCTAATACACCTCCTCAAAGTACTGGCAATACACCTACAGATTCTGATGATGATACTCCAACAGATGGTGTTTTCTCTACAAACTCTTTTGATGCTGAGGAAGGCGGAGTAGCTGACTACAACAGTTGGATTCTACCATTGATGTTCCCTCAACTCCACCTTAGAATTCATTAGATTCATCCCCTCAAAGTCAATATTATTGCAAAGTACTGCTGGGGTTCAAACAAGAAGAAAGCTTCAAGACAGTACTTCAAATCAACATCAAGCATTGCTGTCTTTCATATACAAGCAAAATAGAACTAACCACAAAGATCAGCAAACCTGCCTGTTTGCTTGTTTCTTATCTCAAGAGGAACCCAAGAAAGTCTCTCAAGCCTTAGCAGATGAAAGTTGGGTTGAAGCAATGCAAGAAGAACTGCTTCAATTCAAGCTACAAGAGGTATGGGTGTTATGTGACCTACCAGAAGGCAAAAGGGTGATTGGAACTAAATGGGTTTTTAGAAACAAGAGAGATGAACGGGGTACTATTATCAAGAACAAGGCACGACTAGTTGCACAAGGGTACAGACAAGAAGAAGGTGTGGATTATGATGAAGTGTTTGCACCAGTTGCCCGAATTGAAGCAATAAGACTCTTTCTGGCATTTGCATCTTTCATGGGCTTTCTTGTCTATCAGATGGATGTCAAGAGTGCATTCTTATATGGCAACATCACAGAAGAGGTGTATGTCAAACAGCCTCCAGGTTTTGAAGATCCTGCTCATCCAAATAAGGTTTACAGAGTTGTCAAGGCACTTTATGGCCTGCATCAAGCCCCAAGAGCATGGTATGAAAGACTCTCAACTTTTCTTTTGAAGCATGGATATAGGAGAGGGGCTATTGATAAAACCTTGTTTATTAAGAAGGATAGAAGAGATATCATGTTGGTACAAGTCTATGTTGATGATATCATCTTTGGATCTACCAAGTCTTCTATGGTGAAGGATTTTGAAGATCTTATGCAAAAGGAATTCAAGATGAGTTCCATGGGTGAACTCACTTTCTTTTTGGGGCTTCAAGTCAAGCAATCTAATGGTGGTATTTTTCTAAGTCAAGACAAATATGTGAAAGACATTCTCAACAAGTTTGACTTTAGAACCATTAAGCCAGCATCTACTCCCATTGAAGCTCATAAATCTTTAGGAAAAGATGAAGAAGGTGAAGATGTTGATGTACATCTTTACAGGTCTATGATTGGATGTCTCATGTACTTAACTGCTTCAAGACCAGACATAATGTTTGTTGTTTGTCTGTGTGCAAGATTTCAAGTCACTCCAAAGGTTTCTCATCTACATGCTGTCAAAAGGATCTTTAGGTATCTCAAACATCAACCTAATTTGGGTTTATGGTATCCTAAAGACTCTCCTTTTCATTTGGAAGCTTTTTCGGATAGTGACTATGCTGGGGACAACCATGACAGAAGATCAACTTCAGGAGGATGTCAATATCTTGGCAGAAGACTAGTTTCTTGGCAATGCAAGAAACAAACAATTGTGGCTATCTCCTCTACAGAAGCAGAATATGTAGCAGCTGCAAGTTGTTGTGCTCAGGTTCTTTGGATGCAAAATCAACTACTTGATTATGGATTTAACTTCATGAACACTGAAATCCATATAGACAATGAGAGCACCATTTGCATTGTGAAAAATCCTGTTTTTCACTCAAAGACCAAGCATATTCAGATTCGACATCACTTCATTCGAGATTGCTATGAGCAACGGCTCATTAATGTGGTCAAGGTTCATACTGATGACAATGTAGCCGATTTACTCACCAAAGGCTTTGACTTGGCAAGATTCAACTTTTTGGTGGTAACAATTGGGATGATGAACCTATAGCTATCTTTGAGGGGAGGATCACATATAAAGTACTGGTGATCAAGTAAAGTACTGTTTTGGTTAGATTGGATTTTTGAAGCACTCTAGCTATATTTGAGGGGAGGATATGGATGATTTTTCAGAGGTTTGTTGATTCGGAGAGATAGTTTGCAAAGTTGAAGGGTTGTCGTTGCACATATTTGAGTTGGACATCTTTTTAAGTTGAAAGTACTGCTTAGCCAACTCAAAGTACTGCTTGCCTTAGAAAGTACTGCTTAGACAACAAAGTACTGTTCTAACGTTCGGTCAACGGTCAAACGTACGTTTTTGCGCTAAAAACGTATCTACAACGGTAACTTCTTAGTTAGCCGTCGCAACCTATAAATACTCAACTGAATTGCATTTTTCTCTCACTTTACTTACTTTCATTCATAACTTTTTTAATTTCCAACCTCCGACGCACATCCAATTCTTTTCAAATGGCAAACATTCGCTCTTGTAACAAGCACAACATGATTGCGTGTGTGGAAAAGACGGCTCAGAATGCTGATTTTTATCAAATCATCGACTTTCTCACTGGCTGCTCCATTAATTACTCTTTGTTGGTTGATCCTGATCTTATTGGTCCATGGCTTCAACAATTTTGGGCTACCGCTACTCTCAAAGTGATCAATGACGTACCTCACATCCGCCAGGTGGCTGGCGAGAAGATTTTGATTTTGGAAGCAACCATTCGAGCTGACCTACTTCCTTGATGATGAAAATGGGTTGATTGCTTTCCTAAGAAGTCATTTGGGACGTGTCAGAGATATTGGCTCGAGGGTAACTTAGCACACTCACTTTATCTAAAAACCGTTATTTAGCCCACAGTGGAAGTACTTGGTCCATGTATTACTTCACTGCCTTAGTCCTAAGAGCACTTCATGGAACAATTTGGGTACAAACATTGCATTTGCTCTTGTAGTCTAGCCAACAATCCAAAAGTTTAATTTCTCTTTGATGATTCTAACTGGGATGCTAGGACATATTCAAATGGTCACTTGTCTTATGTATCCTAGGGTTCGTTCAATGTTTTTGAAAAGCAGTTTAGAGGGGGTAGACAGGACCTCAAGATTTTATACATCGTTTAACCTTCCTTCTAGGTGTTTAACTATCTTGGAGGAAGCATAGTACTAAGTTCTCGTGTAGGATTACACCTTTGACTCCATCTATGTTAGAGGTAGTCACAGCATTGGCAGCGGAGGAAGAACATAGTACTAGTCCTCATTCTAGGGCTGCAAGTTCTGCAAGGGATGCTCAAGGCAGTCCAACTCAAAGTGCTGCTCATTCTCAACGTACTGCTTCAGTACAAGGTACTGCTTCCTTCCATAGTACTGCTGTCCCACATGATTCTGATGCAGTTCAAGGTACTGATACCTTACAAGGTACTGCTACCTCTCAAGGGACTGCTGAAATACAAAGGACTGCTGACTTCCAAGGTACGGCTGAACCTCACGATGCTGCTTCTATTCCTAAATCTCCCAATGATTATACTCCCACAGATGCGTCTCAAACATCTGGAGGAGATGAGGGACTTTTAGATATATATGCTTTAAACAGGGAAGTTAGGAGACTCAAGAAGCAAACTCTTTCTCAAGCCAAACTAATTCGCAAGCTCAAGGCCAAACTCAAGAACCTGTCACAGGTGGTAGCTCCAGTGGTCAAACATCATGCTTTTTGGGTAGAGAATCAAAACCTTAAGAAGCAAAAGAGACGAAGAAAGAAGCATAAGAAGAAAGTGTCTTCAGTCAAATTGGGGAGGAATAAGGATGAAGGAACTTTGTCTGAAGAGCACAATGTTCAAGAAGAAGATACAGCACATCCTTTCTTTGATGATATTGTTGATAAAGATGCTGCTGTTACTCCTGATTTGGAAAGAAAAAGTGATGAGACTGAAGAAGTTAATATTGAGGAGAAAGAAGCTTCTAATGTAAAGAGTGGAGAAACAGAAGAACTGGATTTGGAGACAACTCAAAGTACTGCTAGACAGGGTACTATTACTCCAAGGACCCTAAATTTTGAAGATGAAGCAGGTCCTTCAAGCCCACTCCGTCCAATTCAAGTTATGGAGTCTGAAGAACAACTTAAAGCTGCTGAAGTTCTTGTTGCTATTTCTAGACCAAGAGGTTTGAGCATTCCTGGTCCCATACAAACTCAACCTCAACAGCCAACTCAAGGTACTGATCCTAAAGATAAAGGCAAAGGGATACTGGTTGAAGAACCTAAAAAGAAGAAATTAACTCTTCAACAAATCAGAGCCTTGGAAACTACAAATGATGAGGAGGTTGCTAGAAAAATTCAAGCTGAATGGGATGCAGAAGAAGAAAGAAAGAGGTTTGAAGAATTGAAGAAAACAAAGCCAAAGACTACTTTGAGGAAACCTACTTCTCTTGCTCAAGAAAGAAATCAAATGATGAATTTCTTAAAAGGTCAAGGATACAAAAATTTGCAAAAACTTAAGTATCCACAGATGAAGGAATTGTATGACAAAGTTCAAGCATCTATTAAAGACTCCTTCAAAGACTTTATTCCAATGGATTCAGAGAAAGAAAGGGAGATGTTGAAGGAAAGAGAAGCAAAAAGACTCTTAAGGAAAAGGAAAGCTACAATATCTGAAGAACAGCCATCAAAGAAGCCTAAGTTGAGAACAGAAACAATTGATGAGCTTAGAAACTATCTTAGGGTTGTAGACTTTGAAAAGAATGCACAAGATAGAGAGTCATTAGAAGGAATCTCCATGATTACAGAGCTCCAAGTTATTGATTCACCTGATGGAGAGTATCTCATCATTCACAGAGCAAATAATCACTTCAGGGCTTTTGATACTTTATGGGAGATACTGCATATCTTAGATAGACAGGATTTATATCACCTATATCGAGTTGTTCAAGACTATTATGAGCACATTCCTCCAACCGGCTTAGGTTTGATGCTTCTAGGTGATCTAACCATTATTTGGGAGACGGCTGAATCAAGTGATGATGACTTCTGGAAGGATCAAGAAGAATGGGAAATCATAAGATGGAGGTTTCATGAATCTTCAGGAGTGCATACACTAGAGATAGAAGATGGCACTATGATTCACATGCTGGCTGAAAGAAGATATCCTCTATCAAGAGAGTTGATGATAAGGATGCTAGAACATGGAATGGAAGTTGAAGACGAAAGTGAGACAGCCATTACTTTGATACATCTGTTCATCTTGTGGACAACTGAAGATGGTGACAATTCTTAAACAACTGGTATGATTTATCAAAATTTTCTTTATATATATATCTTACTTTGATAAACAGACTTAACTGTGAACAAAGCAGTACTTTGTTTAAAGTACTGCTAGTTTAAAACAAACAGTACCTTGTTGAAAGTACTGTTAGTTAAAAAGTTGTTTTTGAAATATTGTGAAGATTTGAGTGTGCAAAAAGGTTTAAGGCACAAATATTTGAACATCAAACTGTTTTAAGGGATTGAGTGTTGGTTAACCACCACACAGCAAATGGTAATCAATTCACCATGTCTTACAAACATAAGAATTGACTAGTCCAAATCAAACAGTTTTGGTAAAGACATCTCAAATCTGTTGATGGTTGACAATTTACCAAAAATTGTATGGTGATCAATACACCATGGTATTACACTGAATTATTGGCTACTCCAAAGCAAACGGCTTTTTGGTAAAGAGAACTCAAATCCGTTGATAGCTTTAATAGTTTGCTCAAAACTATATGGTCCTCAACTCACCAATGTTTTATTACTGAGAGTTGGCTAGTCCTGAGCAAACGGCTACAGGTAAAGACTAATCAAATCCGTTTATGGTTATAATGACTTACCAAAAGTCATATAGTATTCAACACACTATGATTCATGTTCTGAGTGTTGAAGTGGTTTTCAGTTCACCATGGATTATTACCTTTTCTAGGTACCAAAGAACTGACTAGCCCAAGAGTAAATGGCTACTTGGTAAAGGCTCATAAAAACCATTTGCGTTGCTGCAAAGACATGTTGCTGAGAAGAACAATCTGTTTGATGCAAAGACAAAGATTTTTGAAGAAATGTTTATGTTCAAGATAAGAGGTTTCATTTCAAGATACTCAAACAGATTGTGTACAAGATACTGCTCAAAGGAAAAAGTTTAAAAGATTAAAGGCTAGTACTGCTTTCAAGTCAAAACAGACTGATGCTGAACAAAGAAGACCAACTATCAAGAAACTTGAAGTCAAGCAAGTTTCAAGTTAGGGGAGGATTGTTGGGAAATACAAGTCAAAAGGTCAAAGTACTGCTAAGTGAAAGATCAAAGTACTGCTAAATAGAAAGTCAAAGTACTGCCAGTCAAAGATCGAAGTACTGCCGTGGATATAGGAACTATAAAGTTTAAACGGTTGTTTTAGCATTTATCTGTTCAGTTATTAGTGATATAAGTATGATTAGGAGTTTATGATATACAAGGACTGTACATTACTAGAGGTTATTCCTTATGATTATAAAAGGTCTCTAGGATAGATATTAGAATATAGAACTCAAACATAGAAAAAACACGAATTCAAGAATTGTTAGTTTGGTTAGTATTGTATTTAGGGATCTGCAAGTTAGAGCAGTTTCAAATGGTTTATCAAAAGAAATCGTTGAGAAACTATTTAGTTTGTGTGTTTTCTTAATGATACTGCCAACTAGAGTCCGAGATAGGTGACAAGTAATATCAGGTGTTTTCATTAAGGAATATCGATCCTACAACAAGGTTCAAGGTTTTTAGGTTTACAAGTCAAGATTACATGGGTAACAAGGTTCTTTAAAGTTGTACTTTCAATGAGTGGACTCGATTCTCGTTTTTATTTTGTAATAAGGTTTTGGAGTTTCGGTTTTGAGCTTCAATGGTGGCAGGTTTTGCATAGAGTTTCGGACTCCAAGGAGTGCGACTTAAAGAGGTTACTTGATGGTGAAGTTGATTATAGATCTTGAGCATTAAGGGTGTCACAAAGGATTTTATTTGATCGATTTTGTTCATGTTTTTCGGTTTAGATTCTTTTTATCATAATGGGTTTGTCGACGAGTTTGTTACTTGGGTTTTAAGTTTCAGGTTTGTTAGGGTTTAATCAACAAAAGATTTACTTCAAAGGGTTTTTCGGGGTAGCTCTCGGGTAAGTCAAATCTTGTTAGGGTTTTCTACAAGGGTTGTGTTGGTTTTAAGATGAAGATATAGTCAATACTTTGAAGGGTTGCCCACACACGTTACTTGTTAGTTGATTTTGGGTGAGGTCATTCACTAGGATCAATCAATTTTACAAGGGTTTACGGGATCTCAAAGTTTAAATTTTGCATTATCAAGTTTGGAGACGTGATTAATAAACTTTAAAAATGGTTGGTATACGAATACTCTCAAAGGGCCTGGTGTAGGTATGGGTTCAACGCAAACATTTCATGGAGTTGAGTTTGACGTGGAACTACCAAAAAATCATGGATTTGAGATGGAACCTCTAGGGATTTGAGATTTGGGTGATGGTTCAAAAGTTTTTCAGACTCAAGAATTAAAAGTCGTCCAGTTTGCACCTGATAGGGAGTAATTGTCAGTACGAGAACCACTCGGGTATAAAGGTGACAACAATATGGCTGCTTTAGGAGTTGTTAGAGTGATAGAAGTAGACGCACATAAGTCAATGACTTTCAGGGATGCAGTTGCTTGTGAGGTAATTTCCAAGTGGATGTCTGTAATGGAAGAATACATAGATACGTGATTAGATATGTGTATACTCAATAACAATTTCAAGCGAAGTAGTGACGATAATAATAGATATTAGTAGGAGTATGCACCAGGTTCACATATCTATTCCTATATAGGTTATATGATGCTTATTTGTGAAAGCAAGCTGAGATCTGGGTTGCCAAGGGTTTAGTAAATGAAGCAAAGGAAAATATACTTGGTACGCCGATCTTTAGGAATCGAAGTGGTGATACTATGAGGGTGTCACAATTCATGTTTTCCAACGGGATGTTTGTTGAAATATTATTAGGGAGACACTCTACGTTTTTGTTGGAGGGTGGTCTGTTAGGGAATCATGATAAAGAGAATAAGGGTAAGGGGTCATGTATATATTTAGTTGGAAGTCATGAGTATCAAGTAGTTCGCACGAGACCTAACATAACATATGCAGATGTGGGTATGTTGGATGAGGTTTATCATGGATTACAGATGGACATACATGTTTTTGTGGATTCTAAATACCCCATAGGTAGATCGATCACTATCATGGGTATATCAATCACGAGGTACGGGTTTATGATAAAGGAATGTGTGATGAGTTGGGAAGCTATATTGCAGTACATGATGACTTTGTTAACAATTGAAGAAGAGTAGTGGCACTTATTGGAGAATCGAAGGAGAACACATGGCTAAAAGAACTCTCTATTGAGTCGGGATTTGAGCTAAGGTTAGTAGCGGGTATTGCTACTCGTGCCTCGATGAAAGCAGTCACCGGTCTGAGGTTCAAACAATGGTTAAAGCTGATACGTATCAAAGAATGCTAACTATTACCACCAAGGTGGAAATTGCTAGAATATTAGTGTGTAATAGTTATAATATAACTCTAGGGGGCTAGTTTTAGTTAGCTCAAACTTAAAGAAGTTAGTCATGAATTAGGAATTTCGTTACCTCTTTAATTGTAGATTATTTGTTCACCAATGATTAGGTTTCTCCCTCGTCATTCTCTATAAATATTGTCGAGGGTTGAGGTTTATTTGTACCAACTTTCTTGTTCACGTTTTAATAAATGTTTGAGTGTAAAATATCTTGTGTGTGAATTGGTGTCACTCGACACTAAAGGATAGTAACCCTTTGTTGAGGTCTTGCCAAAGTTGTTCTTGATGCGTGGTTCGCTTTAGAAGTAGGTTTGTTGGATTTCTTCCAAACAATTTATTAATTTACTTGTATATATATGTTCCCCTTTTTTGAACCGCGTACAATATTAAAACTAGCAAGAAAACATATATTAAGATGCACAAGTAATAGAAAACATGAAACATGAGGTGTTGCTAAGGTATCTACTCAGGATGGAGGTTTACAGGATAAGAATACTAGTAATGGTAGGGCTACTAGACAAGTTCATGAGGTTACTAATGATGGTAATCCTAATAAGGCTGGCCTTGAATCTATTATGAAGGAAGTTCCCACATCTTATGCCCAATAAGCTTAGCCAACTTCTTTGACTAAGGCTATCTTTGGGAAACTAGATGCAAAATGTGCCATTGATACCCGACTTTGACATTATTACGTTGGCTTGGGTTCATGAGGTAAAAATGTTTAGAATGATAAAATTTCCACTTTATAGTTACTTATGGTTGAATAGGCTTGCTTTCCCTGCCGTGGATTGATTTGTTCGAAACAATTGGAAAAAAGTATGTCTTTAGAGAATAGTATAAATTGGTGAAAGGAATTTTCTTTTTTAAGTCTCTTCTTTAGGGGTGTTGATTGGAGCATAGAGATGGTTCATGGATGATTCGTGGAATCCTTATTTTTCTTAATAAATGGTCCCCCTCTGTGAGCCTTCTTAAAGAAGAATTGTCTCGTGTTCTAGTTTGGGTGAAATTCATAAATGTTCCGTGGGTTGCTGTATACATCAGATGGGGTTTATGCTTGATTGCCACAAAAATCGGTACCTCAATGATGCTAGACTCATATACGAATTCCATGTGTCTTGAATCATAAGGTAGGAGCAGTTTTGCAAGAATTTTGATTGAAATGTATGCTATTCGTATGGTTTTTTCGATATTTTTTTTTTTTATGGTTATGGCAGTTCTAAACATTGTTGGACATATGTTATCCCAAAAAGATTCGCTAACATAACTATGATCCGGAGGTCGAGGATGCCAAAATAAGAAGCTAGCCATTTCTAGAGAGAGAAAGAGATAAGAAGGAAAGATGCGTATATTTCTAGAGAGAGAAAGATTACACACATGATTTGGAACCTTACCCTGGCTGTCACACCCGCCAAGCGGGGAACGCGACTTTTCTAGGCCTGCGACCGAGATAAGGGAATCATTCACAACATATTGGCATCTATAGAAGAACTAAAAAAATGCATAAAATACAAGGTATTGGACACGCAGAGTGTCATGAAAATACCTAAACACACCAACAAAATCCAAAAGGCGTCTGACATTGAAAATGAAGGCAGTTAATGCCAACGTTATGACATGCAAACATTCATACATCCTAACAAAGCAAAACAATTAACATTCAAGATCCAAAAAAATATAACGAAAATCTGAAACTAAATCTTTCTCCAGCTGCCTACGGTCTATCGAGCACTGTTTTATCCATCTCTCTTCCTCTCATCCTGTGAATACATGAAATGATGCTTATAGTCAACAACATTGGTTGGTGAGAACGTAGATTTTTCAGGACACACATATTCAATCCGTTTCCTGAATCATTAACAGAATTTACTGTGATTTAAAACAATACTTTGCATGACAATTATGTAACTAATACAGGCTACATGAATTTCAATCCAATCAGTCACCCAAACACCAAGTAGACGACCTTAATCGCCCTTAGATCATACAAAATCCTTTTCCCTCTAGCTCAAGCCATGTATACCCGCAAGTAACCCTCCTGACTAGGCAACTGTAACATTTCTCAATTTCAGGTCATTTACGACTCCTATTATTTGTCACGATTTATTTTGGTCTGATACGCGTTTACTTTTAAATTAACTTTTAAGCTAAATCGCGTAAACCAGAAATAATCTTTAATGTAAAGGTAATCAAATAAATTAAGGATTTACATCAACCATGTAATAGATAATTATTATAGAAGATAATTATTAACTTTGAGTGTTTTATTTTTATTGGTCACGTAAAGGTTTTACGCTTTCGCAATAAATTACATCTCTGACACAACCCGAAAATTACCTATTCTTACCTTGACTCAAAACAATAACCACTTTTATCCTTAAACACACAATCTATCAAAATTCTTAGTTAATAAGCATCATGGCCGGCTATGGGTAAAGAAAACCCATAAACCATTGGATAATAACATGAATTTTGTACCATGATCTCCTAATTAAGGACTGTACCTTGTAATCTTAACAAGATTTCAATCTCTCCTTCCTTCATCCATAACGACACATCCCAACTCTAATACTAACTAGCAAAGCTCCTAACAAGATCCCTTTGTAATGTACAACACATGTTAATTAAAACTTTACCTTAATGTCCCTATAAATAGCTAATACACATTGGATAATAACCAAATGACCTCTCCTTTGCCCTTGTTTTGCTGCGGCAATACACACACATATACACACAACATATAAGATTTTCAAATCTTAAGAAATCTTGTACAACTACCTTGCAATTAAGGAGTGTACTAGGAGGGTATTAGCAAAACCATGAGTGCTTAACTAGAAACCATAAAACCACCTTGTTAGGGCACGATTTGGCTTGTTTAAGGAACTAGAGGAGTTAACTAGCCACTTTGCTATAAATACTCAAACACTCTTACCATTTAACACTCTTACAATTCACAAAACACTTTAAAACAACTTATCAATACTTGTCTCCTCTTATTGGGTCACAAACCTCAACCCAAGCACACCTGAACATCTTGTTTTCGAGGTCAACATATATTCACTAGGGTTTTTAACATACGCGCCTCAAGGGGTATTTACGAGCTAGGTTTGGGCTATACACTAAACTTGGAGCTTTGGTTGGGGTTAAACTCGATCGTGTATGCACTTGGTTTGCTTGCATAGCTTAGACAAGACACTAGGACCCTTTGTAAGTCCCTCACAATAAGATACATTTCATGCAATTTAGGCAGATTCAAAAGGTTTATAATAGAAATCGTTTGAGAAACTATTGTGTGTTCTTCTTAAGTACTGCCAACTAGATTCCGCATAGTTGACAGTATATCAGTGTTTCATAAAGGAATATCGATCCGACAGAGTACGTACATATGATCGAAAATAACTAAACATATCCATTTAATGTCGGGTAAAGAAACCAAGGTGAAATACAACCCTTACACGCGAAACCAATGAAACTAATACGTAAACTTTTATAGGAAACGGGATACTACGGCTTGGGAAGGAGTAAGTGATCCATATTAACGTATGCATGTGATAGACACGACCCATGATTAAGCCAAACAAAATGAAATATGGTTACTATGACTTTTCGAAACATACATGTTGCTAGGGGATTCAACAGGCCACAATAGGCCTTGTATAATTCAAGTATGCCCACATTCAAGCCCAACAGGCCCAACAGTGGGGACCCATAGCTTATTGATAAGCTCGCCCAAGCTTATTGTTGGACGAATGACTCATTAAACTCGAAGTATAACAAGCATGCATCAAATAAACCCCTTAACGGGCCTATCGGGCCCAGTAAGCACAAACTGGCCTAACAGACCAAGCAGTGGGGCCCATGAAGTGGCAATAAGCTCTATGTGCTTATTCAAAAACCTAATGTGCTTATTTGAGGCTATATGGACCTTATGTATCACAAAAATCATAACCGAACCTATATCGGGCTTGGTAGCCCATTTATATGACCACCGAGAGCCTATAAGCCACAAATAAGCCTTGGCAGCTTATTTGTAAGCTTAAACAGCTTATGAGGCTTATACTAACCCTAGACAAGCTAATGGACCTAAATAGATTGAGCCCAAACACGTAAAACACCTATCGGACTTGTAATGGGCCCAAAAGCCCGTTATCGAAGCTTAATTGCTTATTTAATAAGCTGAACCTAAAATAGACCCTAATGTGCTTATAAGTCTAGAAAATAAGTTAGAAATACTTAATGAACCTTTTAGACCTATTCGGGTTTGAGTTGTTGGGCTCACAAGCCTAATAAGATCGAATAAGCTTCAATAAGCTCTCCTGAGCTTATTTTCAGCTTAACTAACTTAAATAAGCTAAACAAAGGCTTTTGTGCTTTTTTAAAACTTAATCGGACCTTTAAAACACTTATTGGACCTTAACGGGCCCAATAAGGTCCATTAAGCCAAAATAAGCTCATCCGAGCTTATTTATAAGCTGGGACAGCTTATACGGCTTAAAGGAGCTAAAAGAAATGTAATACCACTTGTTAGAACTTAATTGAATAACTTTTTATTTTTATTAACCCTAACTTTCAAAAAATAGAAATTTCATTTCTTTCATTATTCTAAATACTAGAACATCAATCTTATCCTAACTATTACTAACACAAATATACTTATACGTATAATTACTTAACAATTATAACGCGAAACCGCTTCAATCGCCTAAAACATCATTTCCTCTGTCAGTAAAAGTGAACGAAATGAAACTCCACATAAAATACAACGCAAATCAATCCTAATGGAGATGATCACGCTCAATGGATTGATTATACAAAATCTCACATTTTACTCTTACAACCAACACATAAACACATATAACGCATAACCCACTCATTGCAACAGATAAATAAGTCAACACTAATAGTTTGACTAACCTGCTCAAGTCATGGTTGTCACAGTATCCTCTCCTTTAGGAAATCTCGTCTCGAGATTTTAACCAAAAGGTTCAACTCTATTATTACCAAACAATTAATCGAGGATACTTATCTTTCAAGTAGTTCATCCCATACCCATGTTAACTCAAAGTTACACTTTGAATTCACTAACTTTTCACAAGATATCTTACTGCTAACAACTTTGCCTGCCCACAAAAAGGTACGCATAGCAGCATAACCGCTCCAAACGAAAAGAAACATCCAACTACCTGAACCTCGCCCGTCATCGAGGAGAAACACAAACGCACTCAAAATGAGATGATCATACACCTCAAAATGATATCAGGCACCTATTCAAACCACTTAGCACACACATATAACACATAGCATACAAAAAAAATCACACAAAATGAATCCTTAGCCATTTCTAAAGGTACCACTAACCTGGTTAAATCACGGATGTCACAGTATCCCCTCCTTGAGGAAATCTCGTCCCGAGATTTAGCTAGCAGGCTCAACAACTCGGTCCACGAACAACTGTGGATACTTAATCCTTATCTGGTCTTCGTGTTCCCAAGTAAACTCAGGACCATATTTTGAATTCCATCTAACTTTCAAAAGCATTATTTTCCTACGTTTTAACTTCTTAATTTCTCTATCCATAATCTCTACAGGTTGTTTGACAAAACGAAGTGTCTTTTCGACATTGATCTCATTCAATGGAACATGCAAATTAGCATCCGTCAGACACTTTTTTAGATTTAACACATGAAAAGTGTCATGCACACTATTCAACTCCTCATGTAACCTCAACCTATAAGCTACAAGGCCAATCCTTTCAAGGATCTCAAACTGTCCTATATATCTCGGTGCTAACTTACCCTTCTTTCCAAAATGCACTACGCCCTTCCATGGCCACACCTTTAATAACACTCGATCACCCAGCTCAAACTCTAATGGTTTACGTCTCTTATCCGCATAGCTCTTTTGACGATCTCTCGTCGCTTTGAGCTTTTCCTTTATCAATACCACCTTATCTGTCGTCTCTAGTACTAACTCATGTCCAATCACAATGCCCTCCCCAATCTATGCCCATAACACAGGCGACCTACATTTCCTTCCATACAAAGCTTCAAACGGAGAACACCGAATGCTCAAATGATAACTACCACCAAAATCGATAACACATGCCCTCATTGTATCTTCCAAAATCTGAATCATACGTTCAGTTTGTCCATCCGCTTAAGGATGCTAAGCAGTACTCAAATCCAATCGCGTCTCTAACACTTTCTAAAGCGTCTGCCAAAACCATGAGGTAAATCATCCATCTCAATCTGAGTTGATCATCACCAGAATTCCATTCCTTGCTATTATCTCACCAATATAAATCCTTGCCAACTTCACATCTTGAAATATTCTTGTATAGCTAGAAAATGAGCTAACTTGGTTAGTCTATCGACCATCACCCAAATCACATCATACTCACTACCTTGACCTTGGAAATTTAGTGATAAAATCCATGGTGATTCTATCTCATTTTCACTCAAGTATCTCAGGCTGTTGCAGCAAGCCAAAAGTCTTTGACATTGCAGCCTTCACCCCTTAAACAAATCCGACAATTGCTAACATAGGTAGCTATATCATTTTCTACATGTGGGTACCAATACATGTCTTCAAGGTTATAGTACGTCTTATCTGCTCCCGGATGTACCAAGTACCTTGATGCATGGACCTCATCCATTACACTTCCTACCAATAGAACCCAAATTCGATCCATAAAGTACAAACTCTCGTATCCTTTTCTTTCCATCTGTTGATCTAAACCATGTAGCCTTTCTGCGAGTTCGTTCTCTTGCTTGAACGCCTCACTTTGGACTGCTAGTATCATTCCTCTTACTCGTCTTGATTTCACACTCTCCTTTCTACTAAACGCACCACCCACTACATTCGCTTTATCAGAGTATCACACAAATCATTCTTCAAAGTCTGAAAAGCCTCTTCTTGTTCTATGCTCCACTCATACTTCTGATTCCTCTCAGTTAGGGAAGTAAGGGGGTTCAACAATCTTAAAAAAATTCGCGATGAACGTCAGTAGTAACCTGCCAATCTTAAGAATAATCATCCAAATCCTCACTGCCTCACTCTTACTTGGGTCCACGCGAATACGTTATGGTTGACCACGTGACCAAGAAAATGCACTTATTCCAACCAAAACTCACACTTAGAAAACTTAGCATACAGCTTCTCCTTCCTCAGTGACTCCAACACTAACTTCAAATGAACTTCATGTTCCTCCTTCGACTTTGAGTAGGCCAGAATGTCATCAATGAATACGATGACAAACCTACCTAAGTACGGTTTGCAAACCCGGTTCATTAAGTCCATGAAAACCGCTGGTGCATTGGTTAACCCAAAAGGCATAACCGTAGACTCAAAATGTCCGTATCTCGTTTGAAATGCGGTCTTTGGAATGGCATCCTCATGCACTCGTAGCTGATGATAACCTGACCGCATCTATTAAAGACTCCTTCAAAGACTTTGTTCCAATGGATTCAGAGAAAGAAAGGGAGATGTTGAAGGAAAGAGATGTACAAAGACTCTCAAGGAAGAGGAAAGCTACAATTACTGAAGCACAGCCATCAAAGAAGCCTAAGTTGAGATCAGAAACTATTGATGAGCTTAGAAACTATCTTCGGGTTGTAGATTTTGAAAAGAATGCACAAGATAAAGAGTCACTAGAAGGAATCTCCATGATTACAGAGCTCCAATTATGATTCACATGAATTGGAGTATCTCATCATTCACAGAGCAAATAATCACTTCAGGGCTTTTGATACTTTATGGGAGATTCTGCATGTTCTAGATAGACAAGATTTATATCACCTATATAGAGTTGTTGATGACTATTATGAGCATATTCCTCCAACCGGCTTAGGGTTGATGCTTCTGGGTGATCTAAACATTATTTGGGAGACGGCTGAATCAAGTGATGATGACTTCTGGAAGGATCAAGAAGAATGGGAAATCATAAGATGGAGATTTCATGAATCTTCAGGAGTGCATACACTAGAGATAGAAGATGGCACTATGATTCACATGCTGGCTGAGAGAAGATATCCTCTATCAAGAGAGTTGATGATAAGGATGCTGGAACATGGAATGGAAGTTGAAGACGAAAGTGAGACAGCCATTACTTTGATACATCTGTTCATTCTGTGGACAACTGAAAATGGTGAAAATTCTTAAACAACTGGTATGTTTTATCAAATTTTTTTTATATATATCTTACTTTGATAAACAGACTTAACTGTGAACAAAGCAGTACTTTGTTTAAAGTACTGCTAGTGTAAAACAAACAGTACCTTGATGAAGGTACTGCTAGTTAAAAAGTTGTTTTTGAAATATTGTGAAGATTTTATTGTGCAAGGTTTAAGGGACAAATGTTTGAAATTGAAACTGTTTTGAGGGATTGAGTGTTGGTTAACCACCACACAGCAAATGGTATTCAATTCACCATGTCTTACAAACATAAGAATTGACTAGTCCAAATCAAACAGTTTTGGTAAAGACATCTCAAATCTGTTGATGGTTGACAATTTACCAAAAATTGTATGGTGATCAATACACCATGGTATTACACTGAATTATTGGCTACTCCAAAGCAAACGGCTTTTTGGTAAAGAGAACTCAAATCCGTTGATAGCTTTAATAGTTTGCTCAAAACTATATGGTCCTCAACTCACCAATGTTTTATTACTGAGAGTTGACTAGTCCTGAGCAAACGGCTTCAGGTAAAGACTAATCAAATCCGTTTATGGTTGTAATGACTTACCAAAAGTCATATAGTACTCAACACACTATGATTCATGTTCTGAGTGTTGAAGTGATTTTCAGTTCATCATGGATTATTACCTTTTCTAGGTACCAAAGAACTGACTAGCCCAAGAGTGAATGGCTACTTGGTAAAGGCTCATCAAATCCATTCATGTTGCTGAAAAGACATGTTGCTGAGAAGAACAATCTGTTTGAGGCAAAGACAAAGATTTTTGAAGAAATGTGTATGTTCAAGATAAGAGGTTTCATTTCAAGATGCTCAAACAGATTGTGTACAAGATACTGCTCAAAGGATGAAGCTTAAAAAGATTGAAGGCAAGTACTGCTTAAATGACAAGACAGACTGATGCTTAATAAAGAAGACCAACTATCAAGAAACTTGAAGTCAAGCAAGTAGAATTCAAGTTAGGGGAGGATTGTTGGGAAATACAAGTCAAAAGGTCAAAGTTCTGCCACGAAAAAGTCAAAGTACTGCTAAATGAAAGATCAAAGTACTGCTAAGTAGAAAGTCAAGGTACTGTCAGTCAAAGATCGAAGTACTGCCGTGGATATAGGAACTATAAAGTTTAAACGGTTGTTTTAGCATTTATCTTGTAACAGTTATTAGTGATAAGTATCAATTAGTGTTTATGATATACAAGGACTGTACATCTACTAGAGGTTATCCTTATGTTTATAAAAGGATCTCTAGGAAGATATTAGAATATAGAACAAACATAGAAAAACACGAAGTTGAGAATTATTTAGTATTGTATTAGGGATCTGCAATTTAGGCAGATTCAAAAGGTTTATAAAAGAAATCATTTGAGAAACTGTTGTGTGTTCTTCATAAGTACTGACAACTAGATTCCGCATAGTTGACAGTATATCAGTGTTTCATTAAGGAATATCGATCCTACATAATTCTTACAGGAGTCGTTAATGAATGATTAAATACAAAAGTAGGTTAAAGTGTGATCTCCCTTGGACTTCTAATGGAATTCTTCAAGCTATGGAGGCCTTGATCACCCCTTAGATCTGTGGTGGAATGGTTGATGATAAAGTGGCTGAATGAGACCTCTATTTATAGATTTTGAATATGTTATGGCATAACCTTTTAGAGTTTTACGCCATAAACTGCTGACGTGCACTTTCCATATTGCAGGCTTAAAGGATGTTATGGCGTAACCAAGTATCCATGTTACGCCATAATGCTGACTCAGATATCTTAGCCTTCCATAATAATAATATTACGGCGTAAACCTTTGGTGTGGTTACGCCGTAATGTTGTTGGATGACGTGTCATGCCTTGAATATGTTACGGCGTAACACTGTTGTAGAGGTTACGCCGTAAGTCTCGTAAGAATTCGTGTTTTCTTCATTTTTACGTCTAGTTCTCGTGTTTCTTGTCGTATACTTGCATTTTACCTGAAAACAATGAAATAACAGTAAATGTATCTGATTCAAGTATTTATAAGGTAATTGCAAGTATTTTTAGGTGAAAATTGACACTAAAAAGTATCAAATATTTGATGTTATCAAATATCCCCCCACTTGACTTCTGCTTGCTATAACACCCTGTGTTTTCAAGTCATTGACGACGTCAACAAATCCGCAATGTACTTTTTGTAATGTACGTGTTCACTTTAAATCATAAGCGATAGGTTAAATCGCGTACGCCAAAAATTAGCGTTCAATGTAAACGGGCATCAAACAATTAAATGTTTACATCAAGCAAGGGTTATATAATTATTTTGAGGATAATTATTAACTTTATTTATTTTATTTTTATCGGATACGTAAAGTGTATACGTTTCGCGATAAATTGCGTTTAGGCACTCCCGGAACCACCAAAACTTTTCTACGCTTCAACAAATACCCACATTTATACCCAATATACAAAAATTACTCAAATATATCATGTATAGCATATATATGCCGAATTTATGGCAAGTTATACAAAGAAAAATAAGAAAAACTTCCATTTGGTCAAATACTACACCATACTTCATTAACCTACACCATACCTCTTTATTACTACACCATACTTGTCCCTTTGACTTAGACCATGACATAGACCATCCCTAAGACCAAAGACCATCCCTTGAACCTTACCTTGTCCCCTTGACTAGATCTTGCACCATATATACATGTATCTACTAGTAAGAGAAGTTATACAAGTAACCACTTAGAAAAAAAATCAAACAAAAACCCTCTTTTGGCTCCCTATATGCTACGGCAAGAACTAAGCCACCACACAAACCCATATCAATTTTTATACAACCCATACACTCCTATACACATCTATCCTAAGACATTCTAAGGTGTTTCCATCCATTGAATCACCATTTACAAGTATTAATCAAGAAAAGGAAGCTAGGGTTTTTGTTAAGAAAATAAGGATTTTCTTAAGTGCAAGCTTGGTTTTTAAGGCTAAACAAGGGTTCAGCATTTGTTTCTCATCACCATCATACCTCATAAGGTCCATTCGAACTCTTTATGTTCTTACAACTTTCACTTTTATGCATATGGTTATTCTTTATAGCTTAAATCACCATTTAGGATTTTATCATGAAAATGAGATTTCTACTTGAAATGATCATATGGATTACTTTTATATATGTTGTGTTATTACATATATCATGTTAAAAAGGATGATAAAATATTGTATCATATTGTTTTGGTGTAAAAATGACCATGTACTAATTAGGGTTTTGAAAGATCAATTAATATGTTTCAAGTGGAAGT
>BQNB010014385.1:26293-55298 GCA_026074375.1 Tanacetum coccineum
TGCCCTTCTAGATATTTATCTGAATTCATAGATCAATTCAAGCTTTAATGTACAATATACGTTAAAGATCTTGGATGACCTTGGCTTCTGATACCAATTGTGGAAATTAGAAGGGGGGTTGAATAGTTTATACCATTTTATTATTTAAACTTATATTGTCGACTTATGTGAATTCAAGAGATATACACAAGTGTATGTGGTAGCAAAGCAATAAGTGAATAAGTAATCTACGAAGTATAAACAAGTAAGGATAGGAAAGATCAAACCGATGACACAATGATTTATAGTGGTTCGGCTACGAAGATCCTCTTCTCCCTACTCCACTCCTCAAGTACCCAACTTGAGAGTTTTCTTTACTATGTCAACAAGCTCCCTTTAGGCGGAGAAAACCGTACACGTCGCTTACACTTTTCTGGTACTAAGATAAATACCGAGTTCAACTTTGAGATAGAACCAATCTAACACAATATGTATTTTGTGGCCTAAATACTAACCTATCATACACATATGATACACACAACACACAACACACAACACAAGAGATACAAGATAAATGATTATCACAACCGTGATGTCACAACTAAACTAATAACACTTGAAGCTTCACGTCTTCGTTAGTGTTCTTCACTAAAGAGTGGAATGAGTTGATCACTTGTAATGGATTATGAAACAAGTATAATGATCAAATAATATGAAAATGATAAAAGCTAGAGAAAAAAATATTTGTGAAGATTTTGTGGAAAACGTAAAGGGGGTGAATACGTTTCCGATTAAAATCTAAAAACTTTTTATATCAAATGCCCGAACAATCATGACTTAATAGGAAAAGTACTCCCTGGATCTGTCCAGTGTTTTTGGTGGATCCATGGGTGGAGCTGGGACAAAATTTGTCATTTTGTGATTAACTCCAAATCTATACTAAATATTGTTTTGTACTTATTAAAACTAGTTTAATAGATTCTTCTAGAAGAAAATATTTCTTATCACCAATAAGGAAAGATTTTCTAGATTTGGGAAGATTTGAAAAGATTGTTTCCACTTATGGTTAATCTTATTTTGTTTTACATGATTAATATAACTAGCTTATAATTAATTATGTGTTAACTTAAATCATTTGATTAGAAAAGATTTATGCAAATGATAATATTTTTCTTTGATCATTAACTATGTTTAATAATGTCATATTCATACCTTAAGTAATTTGTCGGCGTCAAGTAAACTTTCGACTAAATAACTTGTTTACGCAAACTTTTACATAGTGTGACATTATATTTGTTATTATCAAAACATGAAGATCATTAAATATAAATATCGTTTTTGCGCGAATATTGGTATTAACAATCTCCCCTTTTTTGATGATGACAAAATACTCATGCTTATTTAAAAGTTACTAAATAAGTATTTAGTAGATGAGTTTACATATCTTCTCCTCCTTTTTGTCGAAGCAAAAAGTGTTGTAGAGGCGGTCCTTGCAAGTCTTGTTTTTGACGAATGCTAAGTCACTTGGGTACGAATGCAAAGTAAAAAAAATCATGAAAAAATTAAAAGTGCTCCCCCTTGGTTTTGGGAATTATGCATTCCTAACTTAGTACCGTTAGTTATATTAGTTAGTACCGCTAGTTGTAATTTGTACTAACAGTACAAAATGTTAGTACTGATCAAATAGTTAGTACCGTTAGTATAAAAATAGTTAGTACTGTTTATGAGATATGCATGAGATATCTTAGGAAAAGATATGCATGATCTTTGTACGTGTTTTAAAGCCTATTACGGTTTCCTTAGTCTATAAAAGGAACCCTAGGCATAGTTAGTAGATATAGTTCTAAACAGATCAATAGAGGTCGATTAGCAATCATAGTCTTTGTAATCTGTAACCTAGGCAGATTTAATTTATTATAAAAGTGTGAGTTTGATAAGATCTCTTGTGTTTTCCTATTATTGTTCTTCTTAGCATTATTGATTAGATTCCGCATAATCAATAGTGTTTAGTCATTGTTTCACCATCGCTGTTTTAGATTTATCTAGAGTAACAAACCCTTTACAAGCTAAAGGTTAAAGATCCATTCAGTAAGGGATCCAACACTTGGTGTCTACTCTCTCTTGCTTGGGGCACCAAGTAATCGAGCTATAGATTTGTTGCTCTAAAATAACGTTAGTTGGCAAGCAAATATATATATGACAATCACAAATGCATACATATACATTTCACATAATAAACATCCATCATCAACAAAACTAATGAAAATAATGTTAAATCCATTATAAGGGATAAAACATAAAATTTGGCATTAAAGCCATAAGACAAGAGAGTTAAAGTTGAAAAGATAAGACATCAACTAAAAGTCCCAAATTTTAGGATACAATCTTGTCTTTCTTATAATCCAAAGGGTCTAGGGTATCGTAAGTGTGGATTTAGTACGGAAGGTATAGTGGGTTTGAAGATCCAAGATAGTGTTGGATGTAGGATAAAATGAAATGAACACCTTCTTGTAGGCTTTGAATTTGACTGACTTTGTTGGTACAACATCTACATATGTGTAGATGAGGATTGTGATTGGTGATTAGGATTAAATGATCAAACTTGTTGTGGAGATAGAGTGTTTTGTTTTGTGGAGTGTGTTCTTGAATGTATTCGATCATGAGATGCATTTCATGCAATAGTAATCCAATTTCACGTTGAGAGTTACTACAACATTGACATGTCATGAGGTGAAAATGAGATAGTCTTAATTCTAAGACTTCGGGTGGAGTGATATGTGGATCAATTTGATTTGATTTGAGTTTTGAGAGATGTTCTTGGATGATTTTCCTTATGATTGTAGGTGTGGAATCATTTGAGGAAGTAGACATTTCATTTTTGAGTATCAAAGTTGTGAAAGGTGTTTATAGAGAAATGGGGTGCCCATGCTTTGCATGAAGGTTCTTGATTATATGGAGGGGGGAGGTATTTTATCTAAGGGTTTAAGATCCATATTGCATCATATTGCTCATGGTTTTATAAAAAAAGTTGAAAATGTTAAAAATTAATGAAATTTAAATTTTGAAACCTGGACTCGTGTGTAGCCACGGAATACAAAACAATAACAACTTTTTTGTAGGATTCTACCATATGGTGGATCCGTGGGTCGTAGTTGTCAACAAAAATGACTCAGTACTACAATTTCTTCTCCAAACTCAAAGCAGATTCTATTATTGCCTAAAATATCCATATGATATGTCATGATAAATAAGTGCATAGTTTCATCATCTAGTTCAAGCATGCATAACATTCATTCGCATACATTTAGTTCAAGATGACTTAGTTTAACGCAAAAGATGCTACAAACATTTAATATGATAGCATAATATTATCCTAAAGTAGCAATTCATAATTCATAGAGAATCAGTTATGCCTAATTTAGAAATGATCCATGGATGACCGATATCCTAGCAAAGGGGATGATTGGTTTGAGCTTTCTACTAACGATGGTTAGTAAGGTATGTCAAGCTTAGCTTCTTCACTCTTATTCCTCTTTCTCTCATTCTTTCTATTGATGGAACTCATCATTCGATAGTGCAAGATGAATTGTAGTGTATGATGAGGACGAAAGAGTTTTAGGATGTTCTAGCTAAGAAACGAATCGGTAAGGCGAGCGTATAGAGTTAAAAACCATATGGAAAAGGACAAGTGACTCTATTTTTGACACTCTTAATTTTGTGAGCAATGAAGTAGGCAAGGTTAAAGTTTTGAGAGTTCTTGAGATGATGGAGCATGATAGTGGAGCATGCATCTATGGAGCTCTTGTGAGCATCGACACAAAGATATTCTCTCAAACAATGAGTTCCCAATCCTTGATGTTGGGAGGAATATTATCTCGAAGGATAATGGTAGGATTTGAGCAAATTTGATGACTTGAAGGAAGGCAAATGTTTTGAATAACACCTCTAATGTTTGGAAGATTAGTTTGATAAGAGGCATGTTTTTCACGAGTAGTGTTTAAAAGTTCTAATGAGTAATATTTTAAGAAGACAAATGTTCCTTTGTATGGAATTTGAAGGACTTGGCTAAAATTTTCAAGTGACACAATAAACTCTTTGTCTCGAATGGTAAAACCAATCGAAAGAGACATATCATGCACATTTCAAATTAGTTTGAATTTGTGATAGAATTTAATGATGAAACGAGGGCAAATATGACCATTTAAGGTGAGGAGACAATCAAATTGAATGGATTTGAATTGATCAACGATGTCGTTGCCAAAGGTGATAGAGGATTCAATGTGTCTTTCTTCATGAATCAAGTGATTTCGAAGAGTTTTAAAGGAGCTTTTGGCATTGTTTGGAGTAGACTTTTGGTGATGGATTTTTGGTATGTAGGCTTTGGTTATTTCGTAGTTGGATTTCATCATTCCAAGCATAATTTAAACCTAATAAATTTATAATTAGTATATACATAAGTATATTAAAGTTAGGTATGCATGATTTATGTGGTGTGTCATGTACACAATGTAGTGAATCACACATCTTCATTTTGTTTTATCTCTCAAATCGAATGAGTCAAGATAACACAACAATCGTAAATCTTGAAGATTCATTCAAGAGAGGGTAATCGTTTATGATTTGTATTAACTATGTAGATAGACAATATTTATTAATTTTTTTTTTCTAATTGTGAGTTAAAAAAAAATATTTTTGGTGAATCACATTGAATGTGAGTTCCAAGTATGGAAAAACAAGTTAATCTATTGTTTCAAATCTTTTTCCTTTTATGGAAAGGAAAATAAATATTTCAAAATAAGGATTTAGTTGAGAAAAACTTACAATTCTGAATGTAGATGTCAAGAAATGTATGGATCTATCTTACTTATGGCTTGAAATGATGTTGGCGGGAATGCTCAATCTTAGGTGGTATGAGATGTAGGTGGTGGTATGTTATTGGAATAAAAAGGCAAGTGGTTCAACAATGTAAATGTAGGGTATCTTGTTGACTCACAGATCCACCTAAATAACGCACAGATCTCCTTATGGTGGATCCGTGGTCCGAAAATCTCCAAAAATACGGACAGAGTTGATTTTTGAGCAAATTGAGATACGGTGTTGTGTTTTTGGCAATTGAAATGTGTTATACATACTATTAGGGGTATGTGATATAATTTTTAGAGTCAACGTCCAAGTTTTGAGTGAACCGTCCAACTTGTCATGAATTTCCCGATGGAATTCCAATGTAGTCGATCCTACTAGGAGTGTGTTATCTTTAAGCATAAGTTTGACCATTACTAATAACACAATCATTTATAAACAATTAGTCTCAACAAAACGTCGTCAACACAAGTGTAAGTTGCAATTCGATGATTATTCTTTTCGTCTTTTTCAATCGATTTTGTAATTTCATGTATTGACCATACATGTAGATTTTGAAGATATCTATGGTTATTTTATTCATATTTTCTTAATCTAATAAAATTCTAATCTTGATTATGTTCATGATCAGAAGTTTTGTAATTAGATTTTGTAATGCGAATTAACATTTTTTGAATAATGATTAATTACTACATCAAATTTCCGCTTACAATTATTTTTGAGATGATGGAGAATCACTATCCATGATAAGTTCCATCATTCCTAATCTTAATATTAAATAATTAAATACTTCACGTTTTAAAGGCTTAGTAAATATATCGGCTATATTATCTTCGGATGCAACTTTCTCGATAGATATATTGCCCTTTTGGACGTTATCGCATAGAAAGTGGTGATGGATTTCTATATGTTTAGTTCTAGATTGTTGTAGGGGGTTTTTACTTAAGTCGATAGCACCTTTATTGTCGCACATAATCGGAACGTTGTCGAGTCATATGCCATAGTCGATGAGAGCTTGTTTCATCCATAGTTCTTGTTGACATGCATTTCCAGCGGAGACGTATTCAAGCTTGACAGTACTAAGTCTTCTCATGGCAGTACTAAGTTAAACCAGCAGTACAAAGTTGTAGAAGCCCTTAATTCCCAACAAATTTCAAGGATTAGGAAGGGATATGCACGTATTTGTAGGAAATATGAGTTACGTCATAGATTTCACCATTTCAGAAAATATTGAGACTAACATCGACCCTAGCTTGTCCCATGTAATCTTTGGACGACCCTTTGTTGAAATAGCCGCCTCACTATAAATAGGAAACACGGTTTAATGACTTTCACAGATGGAATAAAAAAGATTACCTTTAAAACACCTATAAGGATCTGGAGAGAAGCGAATTGTCTAGTGAAGGTCATGACTTATTGTCATCTAAAATAATTGTAACACCCTCAAAATAGGTCGCAGCGGAATATGGGTTGGGGTGGTACTTCATAGATCAATAACACAAGATATATATAAGAACAACCATTAAAAGCCATTTAAAACTAATACATTGGATTTAGCAAAGTGTTGTTACAAAAGCCCAAAGATTTACATGTTCATTGTTCAAAATACAAGATTTAAGTTCATAACAATTATCCCAAAATGTAATGCAACCAAATCTTCATGCATATGACATCCAAAATATAAGACCACCAATGTATCCCTAGCACCTTGTGCTTATTGACATCCTGAAAAACATTGCTTAAAACATCAACATATTATTGAGTGAATTCATAGGTTTATAAAATGTATAATGTAGGACCGCAAGATTTCCCCATGATAATGCAACATATGCAAACATCATTAATTGTAATTACGTTTTCCTAAGCTCATGACACTGAAGCTCGACATGTATGAAATGCAATATAAATTACCAACATTGCCCGTATTGATGTTCTAACCCACAACATCCTATGTCTGACATGGTATAGGTTCGTTTGTACAGTGATAGCTAATCACCCGAACAGGGATGTCAATCCTAATAGATCTATTCATATCATTCACGCTCACAATCTTAGTAATTGACAGTTCATGATAATGGGCTCAGACAGGGTTATCGCTACTTAAGCAAACATGTAATCGTAATGTAAAATGTCCACTTGCGTCCATTTGTAAAACATGCATATGTTTCTCACCCCAAAACTTGTAAATCATTAAAATATAAAACGTGGGGCTATGAACTCACCTTGAGTTAATGATAATCCAAACACAATAGAAAATGTGTCACGGAGATGACGGAATGCAACCTAATTAAACGTAGGTCGTATAAGTACTAAGCACATTGATTAACTAATACCATATATAATTCTATATAGCTACATCACCATCTAATCATGTTTGTGAAATCATATTTATAAAATTAAAACGTTTATAAATATCTCAATAGCAAAAACGACGCGATTTCTTCGTTTTAAGCATGTTTCTTACGTTTCTTATGTCCACACTTTCGTATTAAAATGAGTTATCAAAATATTATATTTTCATATTTTTGACCTACAGGTGAACAATACTTTTACTGTTCATAACAGTTTATAAAATTATTTTTATAGATTTAGTTATCGTAAAACCCGTAAATATCGTATTTTATTTGTTATAGCTCTGTTTTTAGCGATTCTTTCGAGCACGTCTTTGTTATTAAAATTTCGATCATATTAATGGTGTTTTCAAAATGTTCATGTCTGAGATGAACAGTAACTTTAAAAAAAATAGTTTTATAAAAGTACTTTTATGCATTTAAGTATATAAACTCGCGTAATTCATAACTCCTTTGTTATTGATCAAAAAATTATGATTCTTATTGTTTTGGAATCCTAAAAATATGTTTGATCTAAGTAAAATAATAAACTTTATATAGCAGAAGTATTTTATAAATTGTTTTTATAAAATTTCTTTTATAACGCGTTTAATTAACGTGTAACTTGTAAATTACGTATCTTTTTCATTATTAATCCGTTTTTCGAGTTTCTTACCTTTTTGGAATTTTCATGAGACGTACTATTTTATAAAAATATAAAATAAATAGTTTTATTTTCGAATTTTAACAGAATGTTTTGATATTTTTGATGAAAATGTGTTTAAGCTTGATTTTATAACTTTCTAGCTTTACCACTTTGTCACAAGTCCATTGCCACACTTAATATTATATGTCTTACATTCCTAGGGTCCTTAAGTCCATCATTGTCCAATTGTCCAATATAACAAGTCTTTAACAACACATTTAAATCATAAACTTTCTTGAGTAACTTTTACTTACTAGTTTATACATATACTTTTTTACACTTAAACCAACATGATACAATACTTATATTACCATCATATTATGATATTAACAACTTTATAACATGAATAAAAGTATACACAATCATGAGCACAAGTACAAGTTCATCTTTCATGTTTAAAAGTATCCTAATGGTGATTTTGCTACATAGAACATATATATGCATAAAATCATAAATGTAAAGACATAAAGAGTTTTAGATGACCTTAATGTGATGTGTGGTGATGAACAACAAAAGCTAAACCCGTGTTTAGCTACCAAACCCTAACTTGCAAGTCTTGAAAACCCTAAACACCAATGAAACCCTAATCTTCCTTTTCTTGCTTTAACACTTGTAAAAGCTTAAACCAATCCTTTCAAACACTTTAGGTTATCTTAGGAATGATGTATGAACACTTGTATGTGTTTTAAATAAAAATTTATAGATTGTATAAGGGTTTTAGGTTTTGGCCGTAGGTTTAGAGGTGAGAACAAGAGAGATTTGTGTGAAATTTTGCTAAGGAATAAAGAGTATGAAGTTACTTGCATAGTAGGCCATTTATAGCAAGTCTTAACTAGTTAATGGTTACATTAACTTAACCATGGTTAGACATTGAATGACTAGCTTGTAAGAAAGGTATTGAAGATGTCTAAGATAGCATGGAAGTGTGTAAGACTAGTTGGTAAATGTAAGAAACTTTGCTTGAAAACTTAAACAACACATGTCATATTAGAAAGTCAAATTTGATTAATATCTTTTGTATCTTCATATGTATATCCGGCCATGTATGCTTATGGATAAGTAATTTGTAAATTTTTTGAGTATTAGGTATAATTGTGGGTATTTGGTTGAGTATAGATAGGTATTGGTGCTTCCGGGTATGCCTAAATGTATTTAATTGCGAAACGTAAACACTTTACGTAACCAATAAAAATAAAATAAACAAAGTTAATAATTATCCTCAAAATAATTACTTAACACTTGCTTGATGTAAACTTTTAATTGTTTGATGCCTGTTTACATTGAACGATAATTTTTAGCTTACACGATTTAACTTAACGAATACGATTTAAAAGCAAACGCGTACAATACTAAAAATACATAGTGAATTTATTGATGTCGTAAATGACCCTAAAACACGGGGTGCTATACTCTTCCCCCGTTAAGTAAGCCTTGTCCTCAAGGCTTAAGATGCGGCACTTGACGACGGTGCGGTCTTTGTGAAGAGGTGTTGGTATTTCTTCCTGAATTGATCTTTGCGTTCCTATGTGCACTCGGGACCTCTCCTAGAGTTCCATCGAACCTTGACAATTAGGACACGGCTTCGCCTTAACTGTTTGACTTCACGATCCATGATTTTGACCGGTTCCTCGACGAATTGAAGCTTGTCATCAAAATGTAGTCCATCCAACGGAACGGCTAATGGTTCGTCCGCATGGCACTTTTTCAGGTTGGATACATAAAAGGTATTGTGAACCCTGCTCAGCTCTTCTGAAAGCTCAAGCTTGTACACAACGGATCCAACCTTTTCCAACACCTTGAATGGTCTAATGTACCTAGGGTTCAACTTCCCCCGTTTGCCAAAACGTATAACCCCTTTCCAAGGTGAAACTTTAAGCATAACTTTATCCCCAACTTGGAATTCCATCAGATTACGTTTTATATCGGCGTAACTCTTTTGCCTATCACAGGCAACTTGCATCCTTTGCTTGATCTGGATGATCTTCTCGGTTGTTTCTTGAACTAATTCCGAACCAGTGAGTTGCACTTGTCCAACCTCGGCCCAACACACAGGTGAACGACACTTTCGGCCGTAAAGTGCTTCAAATGGTGCAGCCTTGATGCTAGCGTGATAACTATTGTTATACGAGAACTCGACTAATGGAAAATGGTTAACCCAACCCTTTCCAAAGTCGATCGCAAAAGCACGCAGCATATCCTTGAGAGTTTGAATAGTCCCCTGGCTTTGTCCGTCAGTCTGTGGATGATATGCAGTACTCATGTCTAGATTAGTACCCAAAGCTTTCTGAAGTGACCTCCAGAAATTTGATGCGCATCTAGGGTCACGATCACAAATAATTGAGACAGGGATTCCATGCCTCGTGACCACTTCATTTAGGTACATTCTTTCCAGTTTCTCTAGGGGATCAGTTTCCCTTATTGGTACAAAGATTGTGGACTTAGTGAGTCGGTCAACAATCACCTAAATGGTGTCGTATCCTTGTGACGACTTAGGAAGCTTCATGACAAAATCTATAGTGATGTTGTCCCACTTCCATTGAGGTATATCGGGTTATACCAACAATCCTGATGGACTTTGATGTTCTGCCTTGGCCTTGGCACACGTCAGACATTTACTAACATAGGTGGCGATGTTGGCTTTCATATTGGGCCACCAATATAGCTTCTTCATGTCTTGGTACATCTTATCAGAACCGAGATGGATAGGGTATTTTGACTTGTGGGACTCATGCATGATCACAGACCTTAAATCTCTATAACATGGTAACCAACTCCTGCCATTTAAGCATAGAGTTCCATCCGCACAGGGTTCTAACTTTTCTGTTCTAAGCTTCTCCGGATCCTTTGAATTTTCAAGCAACATACCTCCAACATCTTCGTTCTTGATGTTCTCTAGTTTTCGTGCTTCAGTTTGAGCATCCAAAATTTATTTGGGGAGATTCAAACCTATAGTCATGACTAAGGCTCGAACCCTTAATGGTGGCTCTTGTTCCTTCCTGCTCAAGGCGTCAGTGAGAACATTTGCTTTCCCTGGGTGATAACGAATCTCAAAATCGTAATCACTAAGCAATTCTAACCAACGACGCTGCCTCATATTCAACTCCTTTTGATTAAGAATGTGTTGTAGACTCTTGTGATCCGTGAACACCGTACACTTGGTTCCGTAAAAATAGTATCTCCATAGTTTCAGAGAAAACACTACCGCTCCAAGTTCCTAATCATGAGTCGTATAGTTCTTCTCATGAATTTTCAGTTGGCGTGATGCATAAGCAATCACCTTATCTCTTTGCATCAACACAGCGCCCAAACCTTTGATCGAAGCATCGCAATATACAATAAAATCTTCGCTTCCTTCAGGTAAAGCCAGAACTGGTGCACTACACAACTTCTTCTTCAACAGTTGGAACGATGTTTCTTGTTTGTCACCCCACTCAAACTTGACCTTCTTCTGAGTGAGCTTGGTCATTGGTTTGGCAATCTTCAAAAATCCTTCGATGAATCTTCGATAATACCCAGTAAGACCTAAAAATTAATGAATCTCCGTTGGTGACTTAGGAGATGCCCAATCTTTAATGGATTCAATCTTGGCGGGGTCTATGTGAATACCCTGGCTGTCAATCACATGATCGAGGAACTGTACTTTAGGAATCCAAAATTCACACTTGAAAAATTTAGCATACAACTCCTCTTTCTTAAGCAACTCTAAGATTAACTTAAGGTGCTCTTCGTGTTCTTGCTTGTTCTTCGAATATATCAGAATATCGTTAATAAATACAATTACGAATTTATCCAGATATGGAACCGCCCGTAGCCAGTCAGAGGTGTGATCCTCCATTTGAGATTTCCACAAAGCTATTTGCCGAGATGATAGGGAAAAAGTGGATATTGCATCTTTAGTAACCCGTGTGAAATATATATCTGCCATTTTCTTCATGAGTTTGGGGGCAGCGATCTCACTTGGACTACTTAAAAAATCAATCTCTATAGCGGTGTTAAATACACTCAAAGCATCAAAGGTGGGACCAGAAGCTACAATATCAACATGCCGAAGAAGCTTAGTCTGCAAGGCAGCAGACTGTAAACGTCAAGCAAGAAAGGCATAATTCAAAACATCGCCGGCTGAATAGACACTAAGACCCCCGAATGCAAAGGGTAAGCTAGCGAGTCTCCATTACCAGTCGCCAAACCCCGACCCAGAAGCAGTAACAATACGTTCCAAAGCAAAACGAAGAGCAACGTCAAAGGAACGTTGAGCCGACTCAAAGACACGGGGAGGGCATGTGCGCATAGCAAAGTATAGTTTAGAAATCCCCGTACAAGCCCGAAAGAGCAGCAACTCACATTGAGGATCATTAATCTTAGCGACTGCATCCATAAGCACAATGGTTTTAGCCACTCGCTTCAATACAAGTTCACTACTAAAACCGAAATCCACGCTAACAGACCCGCCCAATAATTTAACACCATGTGAGGGCCGAGAAATATTAGGTGGGAAAACACCTTCAACTCTGCTTCTAGGGTCTTCCTTAGGCCAGAAGATCTCAGTTTTGCCAACATTGAGATGCAAGCCACAACGTGGTCCATCCTTCGTAATTAACTCTAGAACTTCCCCTACAACCAGAGTATCTCCAACAATAGTGTCATCATCGAGATACCAAGCCTGCTGACAAAGACTAAAAGAGTCTCTAATCTTACTTATTAGGGGATGTAACACTAAGAAAAAAAGTAAAGGGCCGAGAGGATCCCATGTTGCACCCCTTGGCATGACCAAAGGGTGTGTTCACCATAGTATAATATGGCAGGGTTAGAATAATAGAATTCTACCCACCAAAAGGGTGTGTTTACCGTAGTATAAAATAATAATGTTTATTATTATTATTATTATTATTATTATTATTATTATTATTATTATTATATGTAAACAATAATAATAATAAACATTTTTATTTTATATTATTTATATTATATTATATATTAATTATAAATTATATTATATGTTTTATATTAAGTTTAGTTTATTTATTATTATTATTATTATTATTATTATTATTATTATTATTTATTTATTTATTTATATTATATTATATTTATATTATTTGTATTATATATTTATATTATATTTATATTATTTATTATTATTATTATTACTATTTTTTATTATTATTATTATTATTTAGTATTATTTATAGATTATTTTTATTATTATTTAATCAATATTATTATTATTATTATTTATTTAGTGTTGTTTATAAAATATTATTATTATTATTTATTCAGTATTATTATTATTATTATATCTTATATAATATAATAATAATATATTATTTTTTTATATATTAATTATATCATATATTTTATATTATATTTATATTATTATTATTATTAATATTATTTATATTTTATATTTATATTATATTATTTGTATTATATATTTATACTATTTATTATTATTATTCCTATTTATTATTATTATTATTTAGTGATATTTATAGATTATTTTTGTTATTATTTATTCAGTTTTAATAATATTATTATTTATAGATTATTATTCTTATTATTTAATTATTATTTAGTTATTAATAATATTGATATTATTTTTATATTTATTATTATTATTATTATTATTATTATTTATTAATATTATTATTAAGTTTTTTTAATTTTTTTAAATTACATTACGTTGAGGTTCAACCAAACACAATGACACAATATATCAATTACAATTCCAACACATTACAATTTCAACACATTTCGACTCTTTAAATTACAATTTATTCAAATTACAATTCTCTTGATAGATTACAATTCCTTTTAAAACATACTGTGAACCAAACGCACCCTTAGGGTTTTGATACAAGAATCGGTTGAGACGTCCTATATCTTGAAGGTTTTAATACACGATTATACAAGAATACCCGTTTTACTAGCTAGCTCGGTAAAGGTGTTAGCAATTTCTTTTTCTTGCACGTGACAATTATTATCCGATCTATCTAGACAAAATAAATTACGAGTAGGGCTATTAGATTATATAAACCTATGTTAGAATTAAATAACCAAGTGTCTGTTATATAATTAAGTATCAACCACTAAACATAGGGAGGTGGAGCATGCAGCTTTTCATTATCTAATATGTATTTTTAAATAAAGGTCGACATGCACCTTTTATTCAAGTGACCTGGCATGCAGTATATTATATACGTATCAATCAATCGACGTTTCTAATATGCCATGCATACTTTCTTTCTGCTTTTGTTTTTTTGTTTCTGTCATTATTTCCTTTTGGTTTTGTTTTCTTTCAGCATCCATATCTTATCATTTCATAATACTTTGTTATTTTATTTCTTTCAATTATATTCATTGCATTCTCCTAATCTCCTTTTCTATTTTAGTTCATACAGAGACCAAATATTTTGAAAGGAAATAATAAAATCATTTTTGTTCAATATCGTGAGTTTGTACATTTATGATTATATAATAATACGTCATATAAGATGTATATGATGTGTTTGTGATTTGAGAAAGTATTTACTTAGATACATTAGCATCTTAATTGTAAGACTATTCTGATACAATATATAGTTGTAAAACTAGTTGTGTCAGTAAATTTCTTCACTCACACCATACCTAACAACTCACTCGCACACAAAATACACATCGCTTCTTCAAATTCACCCGGTAGTCACCTCCACCTATTGCACCCTCTTCACCACCAGCTTCACTCGTGGTCTTTCCCTCCCTGTAATGGGACTTAACGTGTGGTCACCCCTTTTCACGTGTGAGAGGGGTCATCATTGTGAGTTTCTTAGATAGCTAGAGTTCAACAATTAAAAAGTTAGGATAAGAGAGAGTGACAACTTGCTTATAGTGAGAATGTAGGATAAATTTGGTCAAATGGTTGCTTAATAGAATTTGATACTACTAATATAATGCTCATTTCACTTTCATAGCTTGGTCGCATTCATTTGATGTATATATATCTATTGACTTGTAGTAGCATAGTAGGTCACACAATGTGCTACCCATGAAGTTAGAGTTTAATTTAATGACGTTTAATACTTTTCAACACGTTAAAGGGAACTTTCAATATATGCTCATCAATGAACCGGAAGGCCCACAAGATTCAGTTTATCAGCATTTGAACCCAAAAAGTTGATTACTTTATTGACGGTTCCTGAAGTTCAACCAAATGGTATACATAGCTAGATTGATTCGATATATTAGTTCAAAATTTTTTTAAACGATATTTCTTTTGAAAGAATTTTAAGTTATGTTAGAAACCAAAGCAAGAAGATACGGAAAATTAAATAACAAAGTACATGTGAGGGGTTTACATAGGTTACTAGACCACTCAAACCAATCAAGAGAGGATTTCCTATATCTATTGTAAAGTAAAGGTGTAAAGTATGATGTCGTTGAGAGTAAATTCTTTCTTCGGTCTTTTAATCTTAAAAGATAGACATTATTTCGGAACTGCACAAGTATTAGAAAATAAATAGACCCAAGCTTGTTTGTGGGTATGTAGTCACTGGATCAATGAGACATAACACTTGACGGGGTTTTCATTGTTCACATAGTATCGGAGCGAGTATGATTCGCAAACCTAAATGGCTAACTAAAAGAATAACAAAAGCAAGAAAGCAAACGAGCAAAAGCATCTGCACACTCACATGGAAAATAAAATAAAAAGGACCTACGGGAGCAACAAAAACGAGAAGGCATAAAACAAAAGGGGGACTCTATCTAAAGCATAGTCAAAGGCAACAAAGCAAGAAGAAGAAGAACAGGAGGGGAAAATACAAAGTGCTAAAGAGCAAAGAGCGAAACTAGCAAAAACAACCGTAAACCTACCATATAACCTCCTAACCTAGTTCTAGCCCTCAACTCGTTCCTATTATAGGTCATGTCCTCAAACAATAGAAGCTCATTCATGTCAAGTTTTGGTTTGCCCTCCCATTTAAGTGTGGGTCTACCCATTCTCCTCGAGCCATTGACCACCAAAGCTTCCAGTTAGGAGAGTGGAAGCTTTGGTGGTCGACGACTCGAAGAGAAGGCATAGACCTAAACTTAGATGGGAGGGCAGACCGAAACTTGACACAAAGGAGTTTTTATTGTTCGAAGACATGACCTATGATAGGAACGAGTGGAGGGCTAGAACTAGGTTCGGAGGTTAGATGGTAGGTTTAGGGTTGTTTTCGTCTTTGCTCTTTAGCGCGTTGTATTTTCCCCTCGTGTTCTTCTTTCTTTTTTGCCTTTGACTGTGCTTTACATAGAGTGCCCATTTACTTTCTGCCTTCTCGTTGTTTGTTGCTCCCGTAGGTCCTTTTTATTTTATTTTCCAAGTGATTGTGCTAATGCTTTTGCTCATTTGCTTTCTTGCTTTTGTTGGCTTTTTAGTTTTTGCTCATGCCTTAACGTATTCGTTTGCCTTTACGTTTATGCTTACTTTGCTTTCATAGATTTATACGTATTTGGTTCTGTTTGTGCATGTTGCTGTATGCCTTTACGCCCCGTTTGTTTTCTTATGCTCTTATATGTAATCTGTCTCTTGACTAGTTTTTTGTTTTATTCTATGTTATATGTCTTTATAGTTTCTCGTCATATGTTGTTTGCTTTTTTATCTTCATTTGTTTCTTTGTATTTGCATGCATTTTTTTTTTAATTTTTATTGTTATATATTTTACATTTTTTTTCTATTTTAATTTATTAATCTACCTATTTATATATTTTAATTTTAATTTTATTTATTTTAAAGGTAGAGGATGATCTGTTTATATCTTTTATCCTCATACCTTGCCTTGACGAGATTGTGTTGTGTTGTGTGTGTGTGTGTGTGTGTGGGGGGGGGGTATAGACCTTCAACACGTTGGCCTGTTTCTCTTTTAGTTACTTTTGTACCATTAGACCTGTTAAAGTTAAAGCATAACCGAAATAACCCCTTAATAAGCAAATGGATCAGAATTTCTCCGGTGGCAGCCCAAGGGGTTTCTTCCATATAATGCATGCTTATTGTTTTATTTGTTTGCAGTCGAGAAACTGGGGCTTTAAACCGAATAATTGATCGTGGTAGCCGCGCTATCAATTTAATTCTTTCGGCCATGGTGTTCAATGTGATACCAACGATATTAGAGGTATTTTTTTCTCATTTCTATGACCCCTTGACTGTTGTCATGGCTGACAATAAGATTTTTATATTGAGTCCATTATTCAACATTCTCCCACTTTTTTTTAGAACAGCGTTTAAAATAGACACTAGAAAGTAGCTAGGGGAGAAGTTACAAAAGGTGGGATATAGCATTACACGGGTTATTAAACCACTCTATCCGGTTTACACAAGAATTTTTACATCTAGAAGTAATCCAGTTGAAAGAAAAGAGTTTGGTGTCATTGAGTAGGAGATCTTTGCTAGGCCGCTTGTTGGAGAATATAATGTTATTTCTGAATCTCCATAAGCACGAGAGTGTGGTCTGAACAACAACATCAAAGAGCCTCTGTTTCTTTGTTGCAAAATGAGTTTGGTCCGTTAGGCATATAGCATCATGGAGGGCGTTGACTGAGATATTGGTGATGCACCACCAATTTAAGATTAGTTTCCAAGTCTCACTAGCAATATTACAGAACACAAATATGTGGTCTTCCGTTTCAAGGTCTTCATCACACATTGGACATCTCACAGAATCAAGTTCAACGCCCCTTCGGTCAAGATTAATTCTTGTAGGCAATCTTCGGTTCGATACCCGCCAAGTATTGATATTTATCTTTGACGGGAGAGTTTTGTTCCATCTAGTTGGCTGAGACACCATAGTATGTGACATAGAGGTGATATAGACTCTCATTGCTTTAACCGAAAATTTTCGGGTGTGATCAATTGTACATTCACCCACTTTTCCTTTTTTCAAATTCTTGCTTGCCTAATACAAGTTATCATCTTTCAAATTTGTGTCTTCAGATTTCAATGGTAGCAAGTATCCACGCATACAAATTTGGAGCACCATTTGCATGGATTACTTCTTTGTCCTTTGCTACATATGTCGCCTAATTGTTGTTGAAGTGAGATTATTTCGGCAGGGCATGCCTCCGAACTTATAATGGTTAGTAGGCAGTCCATATATACATGATACATAATTCAAAATTTTAGAAACTAAAATATACAAAAATTAATTTTACGTGGTTAATTAGTTGATTAGACGTGATCCCGATTCGCTTATGTATACGTGTACGAAGGAGTTCTGTTTTCTTATGCACAAAAGATTGGGTTGTTTGAATGTGCACAACTGAAAATCTGACTAATAAACATAATGTTGAGTAAATCGCACACCCGTAACCATTTGGAAGAACCTAGCTCATCCCGGCCTACAAAAAGGTTGAACCAAGTGATATGTCATATGTTTGTTACCTCATCCCAGTGACCAATTACTACGTATTCGAGTAGGCTTACACATGATCAAACCAATGAACAGATCCCAGAGTTTGTTATTTTTCCTACCTAGTATAATGTAGCTATGCCATGCTCCCTAGCATATTAAGTACAAAAATTTCAAAGGGTGTTTTCGTAGCACATCACATGGATATATTTAATAAATTTTAAAGGATGTAATAGCTAAAACCCTTGCCAGAATCTGAAACTACATATTAAGATTAGAGAGCGAGGCTAATGCAGAACTAAAAAAGAGAATCAAGTTATGTACAGTGCAAATACAGAAACAACAAAAAAGAAATTTCATGTAATCGAACTTTGATTTAAACTACTATTCTTGGACTCTTGTTCATTGTCTGGATTGAGAAGACTGAATCAAGGACTTTCTTACGTACTGAGTAGGTTGAAGCTGATCATCGATACTGAAATCTAGGGGTGTTTACAGTAATTGGGTATTTAATCACAAGAATTGAAAACCGGACCGAAATGAACCAAATTAAGTATCCAATTCTTGGTTTTGGCAAAACATAAACCGAACAGAAAACCGATTTCATATACACATATGTGATTCGTGTTTTTCGTTTCAAAACCTGAAACCCCGAACAGATGAACACCCCTACTGAAATCAAATATTGTATTGATCTGCCTGCGTACGTAGTCTGACACAAGTCCCCGTAGGTGAAAAGTTCAAATAGCTTGTTGTAGGTGCTTCACAAGATCCGTTGATGACATAATAAAATCATCACTCTTCTGCACAATTCAAGAAAACATGATTGAGATCAACGATGTTTGTGTGTGTATCTAATGTTTACCGGAATAGATCGAATGAATTTGGAAAATAAAATGGCCTTTATATATGTTACTCGTACAATTTTTCAAGGAACAAATTAGGAATTAATTTCCATTCTAAACGATGATTAATTACATATATGTATCCATGAATATACCTGAGCAACAACAGTGATAAGAAGAGAGGTATCAGCAAACGGCATGGTGCTGCTACTGATAACAGATAAACCAAGCGCATGCATCTCGCTTAGCACTTTCACTAGTAATATGCAGTTTTTTCGGCTATATATTTCGATTAGTAGACTGCATCCTGATGTCCTAATTTCAATTTCGGGAATGGATGTACTGCTACTCTCTTCGAAGTTGGTTTCATTGCTAGAAGAACCATCATTGTCACTACAACTAAGCCTTGATCTCTTAGCAGATATAACTGATTCTTGCATGTTATTTCGCTTCAAGCCTGATAATTCCTCCAGTTCCTTCACTCGACCTTGAAGTTCTTGTATGTAATTAGCTGCATCTTCTAATACAGTTGCCTTATCCATCTATCACAAGAGAGTTAGCTCGATCATTAATAAATATATTACATTTGATATGTATATAAGGTCATTACAATAAACTGTGAGGGTATTTGGGATTGCTTGTTAAAATTGTTTATCTCCTACCAATAAGCAGTTATAAACTTGTTTGCCATTGTTACCTAAACTATATCTATCTGCTTGTGAGTGAAATAAGCTATGGTGAATAAGAGGTCTGGAGATGCTTATCCCGAAATGCTTTTTGAAATTAATAAACAGATGTAATTTAATTAGCAATTTCTAGGGTATATGCTATAAAATACTACGTACCTTCTTCAGGTCAGGAAGGAGGGAAGACAAAGATATAAATCGCTGAGCCAACTTTTCTCTTCTCTTCCTCTCGGCTAACACGTGATCTTGAACCTGAATCGGATTCCTAATCATCGCAGGTACCTTTTTGCTACCAGCTTCTGTAAAGCCATATGAATCACCAAAAGAAAGTATCTCGTCTTTAGGTTTTATATCTCCAAAAGATATAGTGAAAGTGTTAGGAGGATCAGAAACAAGCTTTGGTTTCGGTTTTTGATCGATTGGAGTAAATTTCTTATTGATAGTATTGGCCCTTTTGTAACTAGATGGCTGCTTAAGATCAGCTTGTTCTTCAACTCCCTTACGAGTTTGAAAAGATTGATCAATAAAAGATGGGTTTTCTGTGTAGCTTTCTGAGGAAAATGAATCGACACTGAAGTCGTCCATTAGAGGATGATAAGCTTTGTTCATCTGATACTGATTTATGAAACCTTGATCCTGCATTTCCTACAATACGGATTCAGCAAACAAACAAAAATATTGTAGATAAATAAATCAGGAGTACATAAAAAAATTAATACCAAACTTACATATACATATTACAATTAAATGAGAGACTTACTAGTTCAGGTAGCCAAGACGACGGTTCCATGGTTTTGATATGTGAATGTTAATTTCAATTCAGGCTGCAAATATATATAAACTTTTAGTTCACAGAAGATGGGCAGATGCTGCACTTTATCAAATTTGACACTATCTTGTTTGGTACATAATCTTTAGACAATGAAAAGGGTTCAGATAAAAATATATGTTTCATTCCAAAGTACTAGTTTCTAGGTTATTGAAGTTTGAAATCAAATCAAACAAAATACCCGGATTAGGTACATAAAGATTGATAAAGCTCATGTTTTGATGTAATAATCATAAAAGTAAACCTTTAGTAAGAACTAGGATGATATGAAAGAGTATATTAAAATCAACCTTCAAAGAAAAAGAAAGACTGCTTTTTAATAATCAGCTTTTTGTAGAATATTTCTGTTTTGGCATATGGCCACAGAGAATAAATACTCAAAGCTTTTGTAGTTAATTGATGAGACACGTGATTTTCTCATCATTTTGCCTTTATAAACTTGCATTTCATTTATTATTAATTTTTTTGGTTTATCTTACACAAAAGATGGTGCTAACCATGGCCAATAGCTAGTTACTGGATCCATACACCATATGTCCATATTCCAGTTTAAATCCTTCTTTTAAATTTATTGCGAATATAATGGATCTTTGCCATTCTGTATACTTTGTTCTTAAAAATTTTAGATATCATAATAAAGGGAGCAGCATAGCCGAAATGGTAGGCATGTAGCTCAGCTGGCCGCCATGTCTGAAGCACAATCTTGACTCCCGTGGAGTCGACTTGGACTCGGTAAGATGTGCTATATGTGATGATGCAATCGAAATGACTCAACACTTGTTTGTTGCGCCATTACTAAATCGTTGTGGTCCATGGTTACGAGATGGTGGGGGTTCGATGATCACCCTATGGACGTGGGTAACTTACTCAAATGGGCTGACACGGTAAATTTATCTAGCCCCCTAAAAGAGTGCTTCGATACCGTAATTCAAACAATGGCGTGGACCATCTGGAACTACAAAAATAAAATTTGCTTCGACCCGAGACCCCCTCGAAAGGACACATTGGTTGATGATATCAAAATTTTATCTCCTTCTTGGATTTCCAATAAAAATAGGATGACTAATCCAACATGGAAATTGGATTTATAATCCAAAAATTGCTTGTACCGTTTCTTTGTAAGTTCTCTCCTCTAGTTTCTTGATAGAGGGGCTTGTTGAATGTTATTTTTATGCCCTTCAAAAAAATGTCTGAAGCACAAGTTCTGCCTTCCGCGTAATATCGACACGGTGGGCATATGAACGAGTCAACATTGCCGTTTATACTTTTTTTGCTTCACATACGATATATATAAAAGAAAAATGATTTGTAGGCCTAAGTAGTGTGCCTAAAAATAGACCTACAATTATGATTGGTGGAATTAAAAATTTGATTGGTGAATATGAGGAGAGAGAATGAGTGTTTGACACTTGTCAAAATATGAATGGATTAGGCCTATTTGTAAATCTATTATGTAGGCTTATATATCACAACTCTATATAAAATCAGGGTATAAAACTCAAATGCATATATGGTATGGTATGTTCTTAAGCGTTTTTATCCACGTATTATTGATAAATTAGTATATATGTAAAATAACTAGATATATAAATTAGACATTCGACTTATTTTTCTAACGATTTTAGTGTAGTTAAACTTTTTTTTACGATTTATAAGGAAGTTTTATTCAATGACTTGAACATGTTTATACATCCTTTTACATAATAAATTATAGTTGGTGTGCATGGAAGTGGAACAAATCATTATTTTTTACGTATTTCCTAGAACTCACACAGAAACATATTTTTAAAATGGGAACATAAGCTGAAATACTTAGGGGGGGTATATGAGTTTGGATGATGGGTGCCATTCGACGGCTGGTTTTTTGTGTTATTTTAGATTCATTGTAATTTTGTGGTCGTTTTAGCCAAATTTTCATTCGTTTTCGGTTGTAATTTTTAAACTCTCGATAACTTTTATTACATATAGATAGGGTTTAAAAGAGATACTACATTTGGTGAAAATGGTGAATCCTTAAAAGAGATACCACATTTGAATCCTTACAAAAGTTTTAAATGAAATTAGGGTCCATTTAAATCTGGAAATTATATCAAACTCTTTTACTCCCTCCGTTCCAAATTAATTGTCCCTCGACAAAAAACACACAGTTTAAGAAAACATAATCATTACTGCATTCTCTCTCTTACTTTTTTGCAAAATGACATTTTTACTCTTATGGAATTAATTAAATTTTTGAATAAAGTTTATAATTTCTAGTATCATTAAAGGCAATATGGTAAACTTGCTACATTACTCACAACTATATTTGAAAGGGGACAATAATTTTAAGACAACCCAAAATAGAAAGATGGACTATTAATTTGGGACGAAGGGAGCAATTTTTATCTATATATATATAATAAAAGAAGGTTTTTTTGAAACTTTTATTACGTCATATAATACGTCATTTAAGCCACGTCAGATACGCAACTTTAATTCTCCAAGCTATATTGTTTGACTTTCCTAATCTCACAATCAGTATCTACCCACAATTACAAAACAACTTTCCTAATCTCAATTTCAAAACAACTTTCCACCTTCAATCAATTACAGCCGTTTGATTTGTTTTCTTTCATATCAGATTTCAACTACATACAATACAATGTTTATAATCATTGTTTGAGTTTCCACAAATAATACAATGAACAATATAAAATCGAATGATTGAAGGTCTAATTCACAAACAATCTAAATCTAGGGTTCTGATTTGTATTGTATTGAACTGATTTTTAATTAGGTCATGGTCTATGGTTTATATATCAGTTATGGTTTAGGTTTATAATTTTGCAATATATAGATAAACTTCATCGTAAGGAGAGTGGTTGCTAAATACAATGATGATTTCATCTTTTCAGAATCAAAGACACGGGACTTTTGGTTTGGTCACAGAAGAAAATCCTAAAACCCCTTTAGATCTTCCAACTCTTCATCATCAATTAAAAGTAGATTTCAAGGTTTGTATCCAATCATGAATTCTTTGATAGTTGTTATCATGTTATTTCTGTATAGTGGTAAATTTAATATTTCATTCATTCATGAACAAAAACCCTTTCAATGACAAAAAGGTATGATTTTGGATGCCTATTTTGTTGATTTTGTTTGTAATTGATGTAGGGTTTTTTCTTATGTGTAAAAGTTTTTTGTCCTTTTACTCTTAATTTTGTTGATTTGTTTGCTTTGGATATCTGACTGATGTGTAGACATACACAACAGCCATGTCTATACAAACTTGACACAAATGTTAGTACTGGATCAGTTTCTGTCAGATTCTTTATGAAAAAATTGATACATCTTTGGAATGAACATTAGAATTGAGTTAATTGTTATAGTGTGAAAAAATTGTTGGATAAGTGACGGGGATGATGGGTTTCGGTTAAAGTTTGTTAACTGGAAAGTGTATTATAGAATAGGACCATAAAGAATTTGTTTCCATGATTCCAGCTAATGATCTCTAGGTAAAAAATGAGAATGAATGACCTGTAAGTTTTTTGAGATCAAGCCAACAAAAGAACAAATATTATGGATGAAGATGGCGACTCATGCACTCCATCAGTTACCACAGGTGCTGCTGAATCATTCCGGTCATGCATAACTGAATATCATAGGGAGCAGGTTTGTATTTTAAGAGTAGATTTACTTTCGGGTAACATATATTAGTTAGTTATATCATGAACTTAGGTCACATTACACACATAAACTATTTATAATTGTGACTAATCTTTAGAAGAGAGAGAGGCAAATCTGGTGCACTAAAACTTATCAAACATGCATGTGTTGTTTTTGAGCTCGATAAGAATGTGGCTTATGAAATTCAGGTAATGATTTGCTCAAGTATTTTTTTATAGGCTACCCGAGTATTATTTGTTTGTTATTTTTTCCATTTTTAAAAAAACCTGCAGATCACGAAGAAGAATCTGTTAAAAATAATCAAAAAGAGTTTTCTTCAGAGACAGAGTTCAAAAGATGTCCGTTTCCTTTGCTTAGTTACCAAAACGTGTTTTGCACGTAAAATAATCAAACCAAAGGCTTATCAAATGGGCTGGTTCATGTCATCTTTTATCTGTAACACGTCAAACAACAAAATTCAAATAATTGTATAAAAAAGGTTAAAGGGCTCGAAATTCATTCAAAGTAGATTTTGAAAGCATAATACCTCATAAATCGAATTAATAAAGAATGATTTTATTATTGAAATTATATAGTTTTTGTAATCATTTTTGCCACTAATTATTTATAGTAAAAGTGTTTCGGGTTACTCAACCATCTTAACCTGTGCGGCTGTACAAAAGAATTGCCTGTTGTGGCCCAAACCAGTTATCAAGCTTGTGTTTCAACTTTGCCTAATGTGAAACATTAATGATTCAGTATAGTTACTGATTTTGTCTATAAATGTAAACATTTAGCATCTTTTATTTAAACTGGCAGCTATTGCAACGACTGTAGAGACCTAGACTTATGCCGCGGCAAATCTTTACTGATTCAACAACAGAGATGCAATGTTCCACAATGTGGTCAACCGTAACCAGTCCACATCAAGTAGCTTGCCAAAAAGAACGGCCTTAATAAGTCGACGGTAGGCATGAGCTGTTTAAATAAGCAAATCATAAACACCCCTTAAGCATGAGATTTTTAAAAATGTTTTTACGAGTTAAGATCCTGACAAAAAATTTGTTAAAATTGTAATAAATAAGTCAAAGGTCTCTTTAATAGGTTTTATTTTGTTCTCATTTACTCAGGTTTTCAACATTGACAAGCTTGGGAACGAGACTCAAAAGGTATGAACTTTCAACTATGTTTATGGTTTTGTCTCATTACAAGAGTAACATTTAAGAGTCATGATGGAGGAAGCTCTCAACTAGATTAAGATTCAACCATGTTAACTACTTAACTTATACAAGTATTTTTCAAGAACTATTTCATTAACGTGTTTAAAATACTTCTAATGGTGAAACACGTTACATGTTAGTTGTATTCTTAAGAGAGAATCTCATATTAATCAGTCAATATGTCGTAGAACATGTTAACTTGACATGTCATTTAATCTAGTTGGCCATCTCTTCCACGTCATTTAATCCACATGTTTGCGTTGAATTCTTAGTTTTTATGGTTTGTTTGAACAACTAAATTACAGATCTTACACTATCACATAATTTTCAAACCTCCTTCCGTCATCTATCTTTCATCTCAAATTACAGATCATATCTATGATATACGAAACTTCCGACATCTCAATTCGTATAAGGTATGTTAACTTGACATTTTTTATTTTTATGTTTGTGTTAATCGGGTTGTAATTCATGTGTATAGATTCTAATTGATATGCTATTGATTCATTTGTTAATCGATTTCTAATATTTATAATCCTAATTTTCGATCCATATTTTTGGCACTAACTGATATGTTTACTTAATGTTTGTGTTAATGGGGTTCATCAGGTTCCAATTTCTATATAAATTTCTAATGTTTGTGTCAATGTGAGGTATATAAAAACAACTTATAGTTGTTTAAGTGGTGTTCTCGTTAGAAGTCATGTTAAAAATAGATTCACTCGATGAAAGCACACAAGTTTGTGTCAATGTGAGGTATATAAAAACAACTTATAGTTGTTTAAGTGGTGTTCTCGTTAGAAGTCATGTTAAAAATAGATTCACTCGGTGAAAGCACACAAGTTGTTGTTTGATGCCATGGTTGGCAATAATGATCTGATAGATGACGATGTTATGATGATAAGTACTTTTAGACCGTACCTAATCGATTTAGGTTAGTTTTTGTGCTGCTAGATTAAAATATATGTAGGATCATGGGTTGATGTGCCAGTTTACATATATCGTGAATAGTGTTGCAGTCGTTGGCTGATGTGCTTAAATAGGATATGTCTTGAAGAACTATAGTGCAGTTAGTACTATCGCTAACATTTTGTTTTTTTAACACTGGTCACTTGTGGTCTTGAGGTTAGTATTAGTTTATGCTAATGGCATAACATATAACAATTGAATATATTTTCATGAATCTGAGAACATGTTAACTTGAAAACGGGTCAGTTTGGCCGCCTATGATATACTTTCCCTAATTTTTAGTTTCTTAATTAAGTTGAACTCAGTTTTTTTCCTCTTTAATTCATTTGCAAATTTAAACGATTAATCGTGTCATTTTCAACATTTTATTATTGTTGAATACAACTAGAGTTCCTACATGAGTCTTGGAAACTTAGTGACATCAAGCCATTTATGATGTTGGTTTCCTTCACCTAACTTAATGGAGGCGACTGTTTCATTCTTATGATCTCTTTACAAAATCTGACTATTATATTGTCGCATTTATTCTTTGTTTGCTTTGAAATTTCCAAGTAATTTGAGCATTCATCATGTTTTAAGGCTTACTCTTTTACTGTACATGAACAAGGTTTACAAGATACCAAGCAAAAAACAAATTAGGGTGCCTTTATGCTTTGCATGAATGGCACATGTATGTAGTTGCGTTTCTTCATACTCACCAATTTAATAAGTTTAGACATTTAATCAATTGTAATATATTTCTGTTAAGCTACACGACGGTCTTAACAGCTAATGTATCACTATGTTCTAATCTCTGATGTATGTATTTATCCTTTGTTAAGTTAGACTACAATCAATATTAATTACTCTGATAATATACATAAATAAGTGCGATCTTTCTTTAAACATTAACATCTATGTACAGCTTCAAATTTTATTTGAATACACTTTTTAACTTGCAGGCCTATAATAGATTATCCTTAAACAATCATGCAAATTTTAGTGTTTTGTTTCTGAATTTACAACATTTACTTTATAAGTTGAACTATGTTTGTTTCAAACTTTTTATAAGCTACCCGTGATTTATCACGGGTTTATATGCTAGTAAAGTTAATAAACCAAAAGGTCTCACAAAGTGCTTAAGTAAATAAACGAAACAAAAGTTTAAGAAACCAAAAGGTTTCAAGTTTTAACGAAAATAAATGAATGCAAAATAACATAGAATTTTCTTTGGTAAAAGTCTTATTGGCTTGAATACTCCATCTTTAAAAGCAAGCGGTATGGTTGGCTGGTAGTCCAGCGCCATACCAGCAGCTCAGAATTTGTTCGTGCCAACCACACCGTGTCTCGGCTAGTAAGTTTTGGGCTTGCAAATAACAGCCAGCGCCATAGCTCATTTTCTTTTTTTGTCTTTTTTGTATTTAGTGAGGTATGTGTGGACCCATGTCATTACTTTTTTGGCTATGACTTGAGCCAACGAGGGAGCCACCCGAATGTGGTGCCATAACATTTCTGGTGCCATAGCACTTTTGCTTACGTGGCATTACTTTTTGGGGTATGGCTTGAAGCCATGGCACCACTATACCCAGTGCTCTAAGCATCCACACCCATTTACAACTTCACTCATCTTCTCCAATGTTTGCATTTGAGGTTGTTCACTCATCCACACCCTCCTAGATATATATTCGATGCTTGATTTGAGGATTATCAGTTTAAAAGATATTTTGAAAAACCTAGAATGTTAGTTAGGATAATGAACTACTCCCTCATCTTCTCCAATGTTTGCATTTGAGGTTGTTCACTCATCCACACCCTCCTAGATATATATTCGATGCTTGATTTGAGGATTATCAGTTTAAAAGATATTTTGAAAAACCTAGAATGTTAGTTAGGATAATGAACTACTCCCTCCGTCCCAAATTAATTGTCCCCCCACAAAAAACACACAGTTTAAGAAAACATAATCATTACTGCATTCTCTCTCTTACTTTTTTGCAGAATGACAGTTTTACCTTTATGGAATTAATTAAAGCTTTGAATAAAGTTTGTAATTTCTAGTATCATTAGGGGCAATATGGTAAACTTGCTACATTACTCACAACTACAATTGGAAGGGGACAATAATTTTGACAACCCAAAATGAAAAGAGGGACTATTAATTTGGGACGGAGGGAGTAGATTATACGTATATATAAAATTAAATTTTTTATACAGATAAAGTTATTTGGTTTTTTCGGTTTGGTTTTGTTTTTTATTTGTCAAAAACAAAACCAAATCAAACACCAATTAAATAATTCGGTTTGGTCTCAAACCAAACCATACACCGATTAAAATTTTCGGTTCAGTTTTATTTGGTTTCAGTCCGGTTTATTTTTCGGTTTGTTCGGTGTCAAACCAAATACTGAACACCCCTATTGTCCCTCACTAAATAAAAAACTAATATCCCCGAATCAAAATTTTGTTCTTAAGATTGATTTGTTTACTTTATCATTTACCCTAACAGAAGTAATAGCATCAACATCCAAGAACAGTTATTAAGGAATAAAATGTTTAATAAACAATATTTGTTTATACCGGGAAAATCTCTTAAACGAAA
>BQNB010014385.1:60753-74000 GCA_026074375.1 Tanacetum coccineum
TATCATAACACAAGCAAGAGATGATGGGTTGGCTACTTTATCTTAGAGAGAGAAAGTGGTCTTTCTAGTAAGAGAAAGTGCAAGATAATGTATAAGCTTAAAGTGAACAACCAACCCCTTCCCATGGGTGGGAAGGGGGTTATATACAAGTGATTGTGAGCATTATGGGCTTGGGTATGGGCTTACACTTGGTAAAAGACCCGACCCAATACTAAAAACCATACGCTTACATTCAACTACGAGCTATGCTATCCTAAACGATACACGGGGGTGACCGAGTCTTTTTCATAATCCTAACAATACACCTCTCAATGATAGCATGCATTTCATATAACACCAAATTTCACATAAAAAAATAATCAAATAATTCAAAAATTATTCATAAGACATAATTTAAAAATACATATTCCAGATATCAAGAAGGGATAATAAAATGGGAGAAACATAGGGATCATAAGATTAGAGCAAAATTTAACCTAGTTTCCTACTAGAAATATAAACCCTAATACACATCTACTTCCAGGACTCCTAGGTTATAGTCTAGGTTCAACCACCTAATTCTCTATAACCCTGGCTCTGAATACTAATCTGTCACACCCCCCAAGGCAGAAACGCAAGGCGCGACATGAAAGGATATTAACATAGCACAAGCATCTTAATAGAGAAATACTAAATAGTGAAATAAAAACAAAGACACAATGTGTCATGATAACATCCACAATAGAACGACAATGTATGAATGATAGGGGTTACCATCCGTACAAGTCTTACAAAATCCAAAACATAAACTAGAAATTTGAAACAAACATATTAACCAACAAAGACATAGCACAAATCACAGATCCTCAAACGCATCCTACGGTCTCACTAGCAAACTTTCCTAGCATCATATCCGATCACCTGAGATACCTGAAAACGATGCTAAAACACGTCAACACTAGGTTGGTGAGATGCCATAGGATTTTAGACACCATCCTCAAAACATTTCAAAACAATTCCAACATTACTGTGATAAGATAAACAGTTGCATGGCATATCATGAACTATCACATACTACAAATCAATCAGCTCAATTCAACACAATTCAAATCAATATAGCTCAACCAAAAAAAAATAGCTCGGCTCAACCCAAGTGGGGAAGGAACGATCCCCCGATCCAAGCCAACCCGGCTCCACTTGTCTACTCATACAAACACATAGCAAGTAATAGCCACACAACACATGCATTTTTAAGCTCAACCATCAAATATCACAGTAATAAAACATCACATACTCAAGCATCGTTTCCACCCCAATGAAAAATCTTAGAAAAGATAGGGCTATGACACTCACCTGTTTGCGCAGCTACAAGCAATTCAAACTCCTTCCTTAACAACTATACACAATAAAAGCTCATGTTACCATCGGTAAGCTAAACGCTTAATCCAATATAACAACCCTAATGATGGACTAATATCATCTATACTATATGTAAAGACTCTCTACCATCATTTTATATCTTCATTATATCTCTTCATTATATCTCTTATTTACTTTCTACTTTTATTTTAAACACTTACAACTTTCTGCTCAAATGCAGAATTTTTACTCAACTTGCACGACTTAAAACCCTTACCAAAATGCATCCACACTTCCCACAAAAATTCACACATGACCCCACATGTGTATACTAATCTCATCCAGAAGCCCGTGCATTCATTCAACCCATAAGGATACCCTTGAAAATCAAACTTACAAACTGGTCAATTTCGGGTCTGATTGTACACCAAAATGTTTCGACTAAAAAACCCAACTTAAAATTAATTTTAGCCTTAGCCCTTTTAGGGTTTCTTAATAGACACATGAACGTTACTTTCTGTAAAAGGGCTTAATTTAAAGCAATTCTTAAGTAGGGTTTTCACCTCACTTAAGTTGACTCAAAATTCGTCTGAAAACACAGTTTTGACAACGAATCTTGTAACCATTATTTAATTGACTTCCCGACCTCAAAAACTGTTGAGGTCGGATTTTTTGAAAAGTATATTCAAAATCCTTCAGTTTAAAAAAAAAGAATCATGTCGTTTGCAATTTCCATCATGGAGAAAAACATCAATCAATCTGACCTAAATTCTGCTCATCAATATAACATCAATCCATGCAAACCCTAACCTAAAATTGCATGGATTCCTCCCTAATTCAAATCTAATCAACATATTAACATAAATTACATAATAAATCTAAATTTTTTTTATTAAACCTAAATCCATCATTAATCATTGTTACATAGTAATTTAATGAAAGACTTAATTAAAATTTAGGGTTTTGAACACTTACCTTAATTGAACCCTAGCAAAACTTTTCTTTTTTTTTTTTTCTTGATTGCACCGATCGACAGCCTTAAGGAGGAGATGAGAAATATTTTTTTTGGTTTGATTTGTATTTAAAGGCAGTATTTACCTTGTAGGATAAGTTTAACACAAGTCCTAATCATAATACAATTGGTTTACCCCCTTTTTTTTACTATTCACGAATTTACTATTCACCTATATAAATTTTTTTTATTTTATTTTTATTTTAATTAACTAATAATTAACATTACCTTAAGTTTCTACAAAAACCTACGTTATTTTAACTATACCTTTTTATTAAAACGCAATAAACCGCACTTTCTAAAAATATAATTTCACTTCTAAAAAAATTACACTCTTTCATTTCTAGGCTCACTTTCTAAGTATGGAAAGTTACACATAACTTCCATATTTCTTTTCACACTTGCTCATATTCTCATGCTCATACGATAAAATGATCATTTTAAATTCTTAAATGATCCTATTCATACTCATTTCAAATCAAACAATTCACCAAAACACATAAGATCACATAAAATAGCACAAAATTAGAATCTAGAAGTGCATTCTAACCTGATCAAACCATGGTTGTCACATAACGGTTGCACAACAGTTTAGGATGCAGTAGGTGGTTTTGTTGCATGGCCAAAGAATCAAGTTGTTTTTGATCCAAAGGTACATACATGTGTTTTATGAACCTACATATATATAATTCTTCATATTTAATTCAGTGTTTGATACACGCGGCTTTTGTTTCCTGCAGGCAACACCACCAAGTACCATACAAATGATCACTGTTGAGAACAAAACTGCACCTAAAGTACCAACGAAGCGCAAAAACTTCTACGTCTCTAGTGATGCCATGCAAAAGGAAGCTAATAAGAAGAGGAGTCAGAAGGCCTTAGTTTATTGAGAAGTTTAGTATATACGACATTACAATTTTATATTGGTTCAGTTATATACATTCCAGTTTTATTGTATTTGAATTTATTTTGATATATATATTTGATTTTGTTTTGATATATATTGATTTCTTAAATGTGACTAAAAGATGCATATGGTCACACTTGTTAACACTTTTTGGTCATTGTTTGCTTAATTCTTTGTGTGACTAAATATTACAAAAGGCCACACAAACATAAAATTCATGTGGCCATTGGATGATTAATAGTCACACAAAATACACATTTCTTCACTTTAAACACCATATGGTCACACTTATTAACACTTTTGGTCACTTTATGCTTAATTGTATGTGACTAAATACCCAAAACAAACATGCTTTGTGTGACTAAATGTTACAAAAGGCCACACAAACATAAAATTTATGTGGCCATTGGATGATCAATAGTCACACAAAATACACATTTCTTCACTTTAAACACCATATGGTCACACTTATTAACACTTTTGGCTACTTTATGCTTAATTATATGTGACTAAATACCCAAAACAAACATGCTTTGTGTGACTAAATATTACAAAAGGCCACACAAACATAAAATTCATGTGGCCATTGGATGATCAATAGTCACACAAAATACACATTTCTTCACTTTAAACACCATATGGTCACACTTATTAACACTTTTGGCTACTTTATGCTTAATTTTATGTGACTAAATACCCAAAACAAACATGCTTTGTGTGACTAAATATTACAAAAGGCCACACTAACATAAAATTCATGTGTCCATTGGATGATCAATAGTCACACAAAATACACATTTCTTCAATTTAAACACCATATGGTCACACTTATTAACACTTTTGGCCACTTTATGCTTAATTGTATGTGACTAAACACCCAAAGAAACCTGACTTGTGTGGACTTCTAAATATTACAAATGGCCACACAAACATAATATTCATGTGGCCATTGGATGATCAATAGTCACACAAAATACACATTTCTTCACTTTAAACAGCATATGGTCACACTTATTAACACTTTTGGTCACTTTATGCTTAGTTGTATGTGACTAATTACCCAAAACAAACATGCTTTGTGTGACTAAATATTACAAAAGGCCACACAAACATAAGATTTCATGTGGCCATTGGATGATCATTAGTCTCACATATACACATTTCTTCACTTTTTTAAAAACACCATTTGAGTCACACTTATTAAACTCTTTTGGCTACTTAATGCTTAATTTATGTTTTTATGACTATATACCCAAAACAAAACATGCTTTGTGTGAACTAAATATTACAAAAGACCACACTAACATAAAATTCATGATTTCTGACCATTGGTTATCAATAGTCACACAAAATACACATTTCTTCTATTTAAAACACCCTATGGTCACACTTATTAACACTTGTGGCCACTTTATGTTAATTGTATGGGAACTAAACCCAAAAGAAACATGCTTTGTGAGACTAAATATTACAAATGGCCACACAAACATAAAATTCATGTGGCCATTGGATGATCAATAGTCACACAAAATACACATTTCTTCACTTTAAACACCATATGGTCACACTTATTAACACTTTTGGCTACTTTATGCTTAATTGTATGTGACTAAATACCCAAAACAAACATGCTTTGTGTGACTAAATATTACAAAAGGCCACACAAACATAAAATTTATGTGGCCATTGGATGATCAATAGTCACACAAAATACACATTTCTTCAATTTAAACACCATATGGTCACACTTATTAACACTTTTGGTCACTTTATGCCTAGTTGTATGTGACTAAATACCCAAAACAAACATGCTTTGTGTGGCTAAATATTACAAAAGGTCACACAAACATAAAATTCATGTGGCCATTGGATGAACAATAGTCACACAAAATACACATTTCTTCACTTTAAACACCATATGGTCACACATATTAACACTTTTGGCCACTCTATGTTTAATTGTATGTGACTAAATATACAAAAAAAAACATGCTTTGTTGGTTGTACATTGTTTACGGTCACTAAATTGTACCTATTTAGTCACAAAAAAACATTGATACGGACACTAAAGCTTCCTTATGTGTGACTAACTCGAACGCATGACCGTAGGTGACCTACGGCCGCGCGACCTTTTGTCACACATGAAACTTTTCCTGTGTGTGACTATATGTATATAGTCACACATTTTTGGTGTGACCAATACCACTTTTTGTACTAGTGCGACGAAAGATGATTAGAAATCAAAAACAACCCAAACGTTGTTTTATAAAATACCCTGATGAAATAACAATCAACTCGAACAATATATCTTCAAATGGTTGATCAAAGATTAAAAACGAATGGGTTTGGGTTTGTGTTTGTAGGCGTCCAAACTCAAAGAGAAAAAAGAAAAGAGTGAACAAAGTTTATGTGTGTCTGTCAGAATGAATATGCAAATGAGTTATGGCAATATATAAGCTAGCTCCAAGAATTTACAACACATACATATGTGTGTGTGTTCAACCGATCGGACATAAGGGGGGACAACCAAAGGGGACCAATTTGATCACCCAATCATTTCCCTTTGAGTACATCTCCTTAACCTTAAGCCATGCAAGCTTGTCTAGTGAAATGATTTCAAACTTTGGCATCCAAGGGTGTATAAGGGGTGTTTGTTCGACGGTATGAGAGCCACAAGGGGGGGGGGACCAAAATGTTCTCAACTATTTTAGGGAACTAGTGCTTATTTTGAATTTATTTCCAAGGTATAGCATGCACATGCATATGTATAGATAAAAAACGCGTATCACATAAATAACGAATCGAGTAACGATATCACGGAAAATTACGAAATTTTAAACATTGCCAAAATACTACAACGTTTGGTGCCCCGGTTCGCTCCCGGTGATGATTCTCACATAATAACGGAACGACTTCCTAGTAAAACGGTAAAGCTAAACGAAACTTATAAAAATTCAAATTTCTAAACTGAAATGACTATTTTATTAAACAGAAATTCTCGGGTTGTCACATCCTTAAGTAGACTTTAGAAAGATTTTGAAAATGTATCCCAACCGAGTTTAAGGATTTTTTTCCGTTAAGCATTTCTTTCATGTTCAGATCACCTGTACAAAACCAAGCTCCTCACGAAATATGGAAATGAAATCACTCAGATCACTCAACTAATCTAGGGTGTATCATTTTAGTGGTACGTTCATTTTCTCAGTCGTGATTAGCTTCGTATCATAGGCTTGGCAAGGATACACATCTCCACCTCTAAAGCTAAGGAGTAACAAGTCAAAAGGTAAATTGGGTATTTATTAGAAGGCTCAGGTTTTTAATCATTCTTATTAAGATGAAGAATGATATAGGGTGTGGAGCTTCTGACTTTCACCAGAGGTCGTCGTCAAACAAGGCAGCTGAGACATGAATACATGGCCGTATCGACGGAATAGACATCCATGCTCGTACACATCCTCATTCGAGTAGATCCTAAGGTTAGTTATCAGGAAAGGGAAGTAAAATTGTTGTTAAATAAAATAAACAAACAAATAGATTAAAGCCAACAAATAAGGTGCGGTTGCTAGTAACTTTCCCCGACCGTTCCATGACAAAGACTCGAACTTATAAACAAACGTCTCGATCATAGATGACAATGACAACCTAAGTTGGCGTTCCCATGACGGTCAACTTCCCTTACATCCCGAACTTTACATACTTTTACAAAATAAGTGGTGATATCGGCCACTTTTTACAATACTTTACATCGTTGATTTTTTTGCGTATCAACGAATAATCGATCCTTTCAAATAATTTCATCGGTGTAAGCTTTATGAATCGACTATCTTTTTCGTCATTCTTTTTTTTCTTTTTAAAAATTTTTTTTGTTTTCATTTTTTTCAATAATACATCATAAATCTCGGCGTAATTTCACCGTCTTCATAATCATCATTTGTCCGACTAATTTTTCTTGAACTTTTCTTCTTTCAGACATAATACATAATTGTGAAAGTAGCAAAAACACACGAGCTACAAACATTCCCATTGCATTGTGCAATTTTCCCGACCATTACATAGATAGAGAAATTTTCACTTTGACGCAGGAACTACAAAACTTTACACGAAAGAGACTAACAACTTTTGATCAAATAGGCTTTAATCTACACGGTAGGCTAAGGTGTAAAGGTGAAACGAAACAATTTTTTATTGGTGTAGGAAAAAGAAAGGAATGGCTCAGCAGGTTTGTCTTGGGGTATCTTTACTCTAAAAATGAGAGTAAGCAAAACGGTTACACGGGGGTTAACTAACCAATGTAATTAGTTAATATTACGACATGTAGGCTTTTTGGTTTAATCCTAGAAGTTTACCAGTCAAGCATGTTACTCCATCTAAATCCATAGTACTCATCATTGAGGTCTCGAGTGATATACCAGGCCAAGTTCTAAAGTCCACTACATTACCGGCACACTCATATTTTTGTGGAATTTTAGTAAGCAATTAGAAACGAATAGGCTTAATTCTCACAAATAGACATTAAGGGTTATAGTGCGCTAGGTAATGTAACTAGTGATTTTTCACAAAAAGTTATGCTAATTTTTTTTTAAATTTGATCCATTTTTAGGCATGTTAGCATTTTATTTGTAAAAATGAGGACAAGTACGTTCTAATTCTCCATCCCCCCACTTAAATTATACAACGTCCTCGTTGTATAGATAAAACAATTAAATAATAAGGGAAATAGAATTAGAACGAGGAAACTCCCCTGATATTTTGCTCAGGAATGATTCTCCAAGTTGAGTTCATGAGCAAAAAGTGTGTTGAACAGCCGTCTTGGTATTTCAAGACTTCAACACTTCGAGATTTCCAGATTTATAAATACTCCACCAACGTTGTCGTTTCGTTCAGAAAGTTCATGTATTAAGCATAAGAAAACAAGTGCAACTCCATCTCCGGTGTATTCGTTAAAATACAGTAAACTATAACTAAATACTGTACAGGAAGTCGATACGCCGTATCCATACCCCAGGATACGCCGTATTGATACTCGCGTTTGTAAACCTGTGAAAACAATTCCCACACCCCCCCCCACCCCCCCACACATTTAAATACTTACAATATTAAAAAATGATATTGACTAGATAACATCCAGAAGGTCAATACGCCGTATCCATAGGGTTATAGACAGTTTGGGAAGACAAACTTGATATAAAATTGAAAATTACATTCCGGGTTGTCTCCCGGCAAACACTTTTGTTTAGAGAAAAGTCTTTAAGTTAGACTGCCCTAATTTAATCCCATCCTTATAAAATAATTTGGGGTCAAACGGGATGGCAAATGGCACATACAAATTCTTGATTAGGAAAATGAATGACATCCCTTTGTTAAGATGATTCCAAGGCATGATATGAAAATTTAATTCCTTGATAAAAATTTCAGTTTTGAAAAATTTATTAGATGTTTCATGACTTATTTCCAAAATCTTATTTAACCCTTGTTTATTTTCATTGCCCCTTGAAGATTGTATCATATCGATTTCATTATCATCATTGTCTTTATCCGATTTTAGATCATCGGGATAAATTATGTTGGAAGGGAATAAATCATTAAAGTACAAAACGTTTTGTTCCTCTTCATCATATTCGGACAACGATGTTTCAACTTTAAAATTAAATTTATCAAATGTTGAGGGCATAAAGTGGGTTCAGTTGAGAAATCTGATTTTAACATTAGAGCATCATTGTAAACAATGGTTTGGAATTCATTCTCAAAATCTTTAAAGAAGTCTAAATCATCAATACAACTGACCGAAGGCTCGGGTAATGGAAACAAAGGCATATTGACTTTTTCATTATCATTTTCCAAATCATTGGTAGAAATTATTTTATAAGAAAACGAGTTTTTGTCAAAAACTACCGTGTAATCTTCATCTTTGGATTCGTCAAACGATATTCTGAAGTTAATTTTATTGTTGTTAAGAGAACTTACCATGGGTTCACAAGAGAGTGTTTCATTCGATGTCAAATTATCATTGAATACTATAGCTGGGAATTCGGTTTCAACGGATCTAAGGTCGAGAAAGTCTTCATCATATCAGAACTTACCATGCCTACGAACTTTTTCTTCCTCAAGCCTGATGTATTCTTGATATGTGTGGTATGTATTTAATTACACATACCTTTGACCACTAAAACCGGACTTAAATGACTAAAAACGTACCAAAAATACATTGTATTTGTATGTTTTGCTTTTGTTTTATGCAGGTAATGGATATCTAAGAAAAGGACAAAAATGGAAGCCAAAACGACAAAACCGAGCACGAGAACGGAAAGAGCGTAAAGAGAAGTCAAAATCAAAGCCAAGTCAAAAAGTCAAAGTCAAAAAAGTCAAGTCAAAGTCAACCCCGGGAAGTGGATTTGGAAAGAGCATCGAAAACCAAATCCGAAAACCTAAATTGCCAAAAGTGGGCCCACCCGTACCCACCTAGTGGGCCCAGGTCAGCCCACTTATACTTTACAAAACCTTATAAACCTTAAGCATAAATAAAAGCCCAAGTCCAATTTTTTATAACACGGGCCCAAACACCAAGCCCAACACCCTTATAACTTCACTCCCGTTAATCCCCCACCCTTTTAAACTTAACCCCGTTAGTCATTAAAAGGACTAACAGTGCAAACCATTCCCAAACCTCAAGGACCAAAGTTGCACACATTAAGGACTATGATTGCAACACACTTACAAACCTTCAGGGACTATTCTTGACATTTCCTAAACTTTAAAAAAATACGCCAACACTGTACATCTCTTTGGTTGTCCTGTCTCCACTACCTGCCAAATTCACCCCAACACTGTTCTCCTTTCTTCTCCACTTTGTCTACACACCCCACACCTTATCCCATCAATTGCCACCTTGGCAATCCCTTGCATTTCTATTCGTCAAGGATTGAGGACAAAAAGATCAAGGGTGGAAATGACATGACTTGGACACTACTCAAATTGGATGGCTAGGATTGCTTTGTGACCTCTCTCACACAAGAAACATAGGCTTGAGCCCTCTCAGCAAAGAAGCACACCTCCTAGAATCTTCCTTGGCTTAGTATAAATAGGTCATTTGTAAGTCATTGTTGGCATCTAGTTTTTTAGTAGTTTTCAGCTTATAATTTAAGTTTTTTAGCTTGTTGTAATTTTTCTTAAAAGCCTTGTAATGATTTTAAGTTTAATGAAATATTGAAGTTTTTATGTTTTACCTCGTTTTTAAATTAAAGTGTTTGATTGTTTAAAACTGTTTTATAAGCTCTCAAAAGCTCTTTTTATAACCTTCTCAAGCTGTTACTTAATTCTTACAAAACTTTTTCATAGTTTGTAAGGTTTAAGTTTATTTTACCAAAAATCACTCAAAAACGCTTTTTGGATGATAAGCCGGATTTGGATGAGCTTATGGACACTACTAGCTTATCTTTGCTAGAGCTAGTAGATAAGCTCTTTTGAGCTCATTTGCCTTGTTTTGAGCAAGGGCCTTTGTAAGTTTCATTTTTCCATTTATAGCTTATTTACTATTCAACTGCTTATTTATGCTTATTATCTGCTTATATTTGCTTATTTGTGTTTGCTTATGATGTTTAATGCTTATTATGCTTGTTTTATAGTTTAGAAATCATTTGTTTGAGTTTTCTTATAAACTGTCTTAAAATAGCTTATAAACTAGCACAATCAGTTTTAGCTTATTTGAGTGCTTATTTGTTATTGAGTTTTGCTTAATATTGATAATATAGCTTATTTAACATCTGGTCTTGGTTGTTTGTGGCTTAAATCATTCTAAATCAATTTTTAAAATGGTTTTATAAACTTAAAGGGGTGTTTGGTTTAACTGTTTTTATGGGTGAAAATAGGTCAAAACCTGCTTTATGCTTTTGAGTCAACTTTGATTAGATAATATTAGTTATAAAATTTAGTTTGTTTAAGTTTTTAAGTGTTAAATCTCATTTTTAAGGTTTTAAGAGTTTATGGTTTGAAACTGTTAGCTTAAAGCTTATTTTACTGGCTTATTTGATTGTGCTTTTGCTTATTGAGATTTTGTGATGTTTTTGAGTTTGTCTAAGTGCTAAAAGAGGTTAGAAACCAAAGGTCATAGGCCTACATTTTTTAGTTTTGTGTTTTGCCAAAACTGTCAAATATTGCTAAGTGTTGAAAAAAACTTGAGAAAATGCTTTTTCATTTGTTTTTTGTGGCTTATTGTGAATTTCAAAATGCTTTTTGATTGTTGATTCTTGTTCTTTGAGGTTAAATTTGTATCTGTTTGTAGGTTATATAGTCATAAGGATCTGTTTGTTTGCTTATTTTTAAGCTCAAAAGTAGTGTTTTGTTAAGATTACAAAAGTTGCAAAAAAATTTGTCTAAGTGTTGAATCTGTGTGAGGTGCCTTTTTCATGAAGCTTTTTAAGTGCTTATCTGTATTTCAAAATGCTTTTTCTTTGTTGCTTATTGTAGCTTTTTGGCCATTCTTCTTAGTGGTATAAGCCACTAAGCCATAAGGATCATTTTGCTAGCTTATTTTTAAGCTAAAAAAGTCCCTCTTAGCCTTTTTGCTTATCAGTTTTGGCTAGAAAGCTATTTGCTTATTTAGGCTTATTAGCTTATTGCTTTTGCTTATTCTAGGTTTAGTTTAGCTTATTAGGTTAGTTTAAGCCTAATTTAGCTTATTTCTTTCAGTTTAGAGCTTATTTAAGCTTATTTGCCTTGTAGCTTAAAATCTTTAAGTTTTATAGCTTTTTGATGATTTTGTCTTTCAAGCTTAATTTGGTTGCTTATTTTTATTCAAAATTGCTTTTTAGGTATAGCTTATTATCTGTTTTAGCTTAATTCTCTTTTTGGTTTGCTTATTAGTGCTTAAATTTGCTAAATAGTTAGCATTTTTATAATTTAGTATAATTTAGCTTATCCTACCCTTTTCAGCTTATTCTAGTGCTTATTTGTGGTTTATAAAAAATGTGTTTTTGTAAAAAGTTTTTATTTATTAGTCTTTTAAAAAGTTATAAAAAAATGGCAAAAACAAAAATATTTGGGATTAGGGGAAATCCCAGGTGAGCAAGGCTCGAACCCGGGACCTCACCCTTATCACCAAACGTTTTTACACCAACACACTCACTACCAACTCGCCCTTGGGTCTTTTTCAGTTTAGGTTTGCAAAATCAATCTTTTATAGTCATTTTAACCCGTTTGGTTTATAAGCCGTTTTTGGCTTATTTCACAGCTTATTTGATAAGCTGTTTTCACCAACTTATTTTTATTAGATTCCTCCTTGTTCAATGCACTTTTGCTAATTTTTTTAGATTTTTATTAAATAGTTTAGTATTTTTAAACATTTAATTTCATTAAAATCGTTTTTAATTCATAAAAAATTATAAAAAAATCAAAAAAATATAATTCTTTTTTAGAAAATTTTCTTTTAACATTTAGGACTTGGGAAAATTATATTTACTTTCGTAGGGTTAAAATTGCAAAATTTGGATTTTAAAGAACGGGATTGAATCATGTTCACGTTTTTAGTGTTTTTAAGCCCTAGTCATTTCCGTTTTTGGTCTAGTTTTCTTTGTTCTAGCATTTTAGTCAATTAAGACTTATAAAAAACAAAAAGATCATTTTAGGACTTAATTTTGATAATTTAGGGTTTTTAGGTCTCGTTTAGGATTCTCGTTTTGCGTTTTTAGTTAAAATTTGTCTACCTTAATTGTTTTTAAGTTTTTGCCTTATTTTTTCCGTAGTTTTAGATAACCAATCATAATCTTGTTTCATTCAAGCATCGATTATCAAAATGACTCTCGACTTTCAATTGCATTCCTCGTTGGGGATAACGACCCAGGAATCATACTCCCGGTTTACTACATTGAGAGATTTTTGATTCTTATCCTTATATTATATATATTTATAAGTATATTTAATATATTTATTTATATTTAAAAAGGTATAACATCAAGATCAATCAGTTTTTGGCGCCGCTGCCGGGGAGGATTGTTT
>BQNB010014386.1:11023-40996 GCA_026074375.1 Tanacetum coccineum
TTACTTCAGATAACACACAAAATGCCCACTGTTATAACATACAGAGTTGAAAAAATAAAAAAGAGACAATAACATGTTTACCCCCATTTTGTTTTGTGTGTACTCTGTACTGTGTAACTTGAGTTGGATTGGGATGGATTGGGTTGGGTTGGGTTGGGTTGTACCCATGAATTGACACGCCTATACATGTAACTTTTTTCACTTCACAGAAATATGCAACATCTAATATAAAACAGTGATACTTTGGGAAAAAATTATGTCTACGATTAAAAAATTAACTCTACGTTTTAACATCTAATATAAAACAGCGATACTTTTGGGAAAGAGTAGAAGGAACATCATATCAAAGAATGGCGATACTTTGCAATTTTTTACTATTGATTAAATTGCAAAAATCGAATTATTATAATCCTTACTAAAGCCAGGTTTATTCATTAACTTATTTTTTCTATGTTTTGTTATATAACACAAAAAACAACCAATTCTACCATTTCAAAATCAGAACATCAGGTATTAATTATCTCTGAGACGCAGTTCCTCGGATCTTTGTATTGATACAAACGATTGATTATTAAGTTTATTTGGTTAGTTTTATCATCCTTTTGATGTACTAACCCAAGTTCCATGTTTGCAAAGGGGCTGAAACTGTTGCAAAATGTACGGCCTTTAAGATCTAGACATAATTCGCCAACCGATTATAAGCAAATGGGAAATGATGAAAACGTTAGTATATATGGGTTTGTCATGAAGCGACATGGCGTGTGGTATGATTGTTGTGTAAAGGTATGGCATTTGATAAATGGTAATGATTTGTGAAAAAAAATACTAAGTTGTTTTTAAGGTAATTTAAAACTTGGTTTTGGTGATTTTATGTTTCACTAAAAGAACTTAAGATGACTATTTGACTTTAATGAGGTTAAGGTTTCAAACCTTGCAAAACATGTGTCTAATCTCTTAAAAGTACCTCTCTCCTATTATCTTTAAATACACAAAAAAACTTACATCCATTTGTCGTGTAGAGAACATCATGGCTGGGAATATTCTACATGTGCATACCGATTGGAGTTGCTGTTAGTTATGTTTATGGTGGATTGGTAGGGACTGGGCCTTTTGTTATGAATAACCCCAATAATTTATTTGACTCAAAAAGGTCAAACTAATGGACGCTGCTCTGTTTTGTAGGTTTGCGATAGTCTTGGCTGGCGCTTTGCATTTTTTGGTGAGGCAATTCTGATGCTGCCATTTACTATTTTGGGCTTTACAATGAAAAGGAGACCAATAAAGAGTATATGGTAAATGGATTTGCGAGTAAGAAAGGGTCTTAGGATGAAAGGAGGAGGTCCTTATGAGTCTGATAAGCCAAAGAATACACGAAATATAATAATCGCAGTCTAGATTGTTGGAGGAGAACATGTTAATACTCAAGTTTGTTGGCATTGCCATAAACATGTAACACTTTCTTAAGATTGTGTTATAGTTGTGTGTAGATGGTAAGATATCACAGGCTGCACATGTAGGGTACGGTAAACAGGTTTAGAGGATTCGGGTCAAATTAAAACTCACTGTCTAATTTTTTATGTCTTTCCAGTAAGACCACAAACATTATTTGAAGCTGCTGAAAATTGTAGTCCACTGTTTACTAATAACTAAATTTATAAGTTTTACCAGTTTGGGGCGACTTTGACCCGTTCGCCCTATTTCCTTTTAAGCTATGTTTGGGCTTTATACGTTTGAATATGGGCAAGATATATTTAGTGGCCGAATCCAAGGTGATAGCAGTAAGTTCAGAGGTGGAGCTACAATGTTAGTAGGTGCTGCCGAGGAACCACGTTAGATGCCGACTTTATTTAGAAGCTATACTTGCAAAAAACATAGGTACTGCATATTTAGAACAATTGTTTAAATAATATTACAGTTTAAGTAATATCGATAACCCTTTTGATAATCATAAATACTTATGGAATAAAAAAATCCACATAGAAAAGAATGAATTAGTTGGGATAAAAGGGATAGTGAATCCCCTCTTTACTTGGACTCAGATTATTCCATCTCTAATGTTTAATCAGGGCTTGACAAACACATAGCTATTTTGACTCTTTAAATGTGCTTTTACTTTCCGCTAACTCGGATTCGGTTGTAAGTTTTTATTACAATTCAATTTGTATTCGGTTCTTTGTGGTAATTTGAAAAAATGATGGCGTAGAAACATTTGATTGAGGTTTATACATACATTGCAATTTTGAATGAAACAGGTCAATGAGTTAGTAGAATTAAGATAAACGGGTCTACCGGGTAAGCACAAAGATAACATACTTAGTCTCCATTGAATGTAAATCAACTATATTTACATTCATTGGAGACTAGATACAAATTGCTGCTATATCTACACAGGCATACATGCCTTGGTTTAATTCTATATGCTTTAGTTGCATACTTAAAAATGTTGCATCATATGCAGGTGCGAAGAGCTCGAGTAGGCAGAAAGTGTAGAACCAACGAAAACAAAAAAAGGGTACGAGGCAACGAAGGCGAAAACGGAACAAATATGATTACAATATAATGTCAAAGTATGAATAATTAACTAAGTTTGCACATTTGTAATAATCTGTGCTCATAGAATGTATTTAGATTAGTTTATACTGATTTTCAATTGTGGAGTTTTATAGAAAAACACCCTGTCGCGAAGCGCGTAACACTCTATACAAAACATACCGCAGCGAAGCGCGGGCATCAAACCTCGTTGTATATATATGCCAATGTTAATTATTTTCACACTGTCTTTTATATGATTGTGGGTCCTACTATATTAATTTATATAAAAATAATCTTAATTCTTATAACCATACACAAAACAAACAACTTTTAATACAAATTAATTTAAATTCAAATTCAAATCCAAATCAAAATTCAAAACCCATCTACAAACCAAACGGACCCTAAGGCCGTATAAAACTAGAAATATATAGTAAATGTTGACTACTTAGCGGGCTTGGGCCGTATGCTCTCAGATAGCACATTCATTATTCATATACTCGGCTCCTTTTTGTTCACCATGCTTTCATGGTTGCACACAAAAGAGCTCGATCTTATTGGTTTTAACATAATCGGGTGATACAATGACGTGATAAAAGTATATTTTAGTTTGACTAACTCAAACTATTTAAGAAAGATCTTACAAAATTTAGTCAATTTAAAAAAAATGAAATATCTAAATTATTTTAATTATTTTCTTTTTTTTTAAATTTCATTGCTTCATGGGCAATGATCCTACGGATAAACAGATTATTTGGGTCAAGTGAACTCTAGAAAAGGTGAACCAACAAGCATTCATTTGAACCAAACAAGAATACATTATACAATCCCCATACACCAAGCAAACTTTTTGGGACAGCATTATTCACATCCAAACATAAACCCTCATATTCAAGTATACATGCACAAACAACATTTTCCCTTGTTTGATCAAACACAAGTTATCTGTCTCTTTCAACAGCACATCAAATTCGATATTAAATATTTGACACGTCTAGAAAAATGGCAATGAGAGGACGAGGTGGTCGGGGTAATCCTAACCGTCCTCCACGATTGGTTGTAGGGCGTGTGTACGAACAATTCAAGCCCATGTCTGAATGGAGACAAGAAGATGATTATGACACTCTTCTTGTTTATCTACCTGGTAACTAACTTAAAAGTTATTTTTGTCATGTTACACTCGTATAATCTAATTATATTTGTCATATTTTAAGGTTTTCAAAAGGAGTACATTAAGGTAACTACAGAAGACTTGAACATTGTTAGACTTCGTGGTGAGCGTTTGATTGCTGAAAACAAATGGAGTAGGTTTCAGGAAGATTATAAAGTTCCTGAAAACTGTGAAATGAGAGGTATTCGTGCAAGATTTGATGGCGGGATCTTGACAATTACAATGCCTAGGAAGATCGTTGTTCCACCACCCATCGCCACGACTCAAGTTACTCCTAAAACCGAAGAGCAACCTTTTAGAAGAACTCAAGAAGAAGCTTTACCGAAGCCTAAAGCAGAACCAAAGGACAACACTTTGCCACCTTCTACATCTAAGCCAACCAAACACGAAATGCCACCTTCTACATCTAAGCCAACCAAACACGAACCAGTGCCACCTCCTACATCTAAGCCAACCAAACACGAACCAGTGCCACCTTCTACATCTAAGCCTAAACACGATAAGCCTCAAATTAGTACTCCTTTAAAGGACAACACTTTGCCACCACAACCAATGGCACCTTCTACTTTTGAGCCTCCAAACAAGAACCTTTGAAAGCCACTTTACAAGCAAAGGAAGCTAACGAGGAATTTAAGTCTGGATCGCTGCCAACACATGTTCCTAAGAAAGACAAGCAAGATATAGTTGAGAAGCCAAATATTGGTGAAAACACGGATTTGAAAGAAGGAAAAGGAAAAGAAGCATTGCTTGAAAAGGAGACTAAGAGAAATTTTGAGGGTAAAACGGGACAACTAAACAATGCTCATGTCGGTTTTCAGGGCGATAAAGTGGAAGAGAATAAGAAGGTGCTTGCAAGGAGAGGGGTGTTGAACGAAGATAGGAAGGTGTTGGTGAATGTCGGTGTGGGCGTACTAGTGTGATTGGCTCCATGGGGCTCATAGGCAAGGGGAAATAAGAATCACGATGTTATGATATATGCATCATTTAAATTGGGCATGTGTTAAATGACTGTTGTAATTGATATTGTAAATTTGGGTTGTTATAATAACTTGAACGGTTTCATGCGCTATGACCTGGGTTGTTGTACGCAAGACATGCATAAATCATCATCACCTCTTATAGCATCTATATTCGTATGAGTTAACTAAATTTGTAAAAATATGGGAAAACTAATTTCTTATACGAATGAAGGTACACACAACACACCAACCAAAATCTAACTTCCTCTTTGATTTTACTTTAGAGAATATAACAAAAGATTGACCAATCATTTATATTGGTTTTGAAAATGCCAACTTGCTTCGAAAACAAAGACGGGCAATACATAGACATAATTACTAACCTGAACAATGCAGAATGCACCTGTTACCCAAAATACTTCTGTCAAAATATTCTTGTTATAATCACATGTTCTTTTCTATGAACATCTAAAAGGCTATAGGATTGCTCTTACATACATATGATACCAACCCAGCCTAAAACAATATTCCTACAGAGGTGATCTTCTATACGCCATATAAATAATGCTTTAAGTATTCCCACTCATGATCTCCATGCTTTCTTCTTCTTCTCCCGAAAAAGTTTCTCCCGTTTGTGTAATCTCTTCTCTCGGAATTTTTCTCTATCCTTCAACCAAGCAGCGTAATCCTTATCCTTTTTGCATTCCACAAAGTCAGCTAATTCATCAAAATCAGCAACTGTACCTAGCCCTTTAAATCTATTCTTGAGGAACACCTCTCCACTGCAAGTTTCTTCCCTGACAACAACACTCTCCTCCCTTCTAAATGGAACCGGTGTGCTTGGTAAATTTTCCACCTCCATGAGTTCTGTTAATGTGGAATCATTTGTAGCAGAAGCATTGCTGAATAACAGAAGAAGTGAGCAACAGTGAATATTGGGGGCATTCTTCATACGTTTTTTATAGATTAAAGTAAGAACTAAGCATGAAATCTTTTAAAGACAATAGCTTGACTAGACGAAGAATGATCATGTTGGCCAACTGACACTATTTTGTCCATTACTTTCTGAAATTTGCAAAGAATTAATGTGTAAAATATGATTACGAAAGGGATGTGATCTGTATACCACCAGAATTAATTTGCGCACCACCAGCAATTTCTATTATTACAAACGTGACCTTGCATAAATTCATCAGAATAGATACAAAGGAAAGAGATGGTTGTAAATTAAAAGGCTTGGTGGCATATAAATCATTATTTAGGGTGTATAATTCACCTTCCATCACAAAAAACAAATATACTTATCTGCATATATCAAATAAAGCGTTTTGGGAAATTTTTAGCATTTGACTACACTTTGGCAATTGTTAATGGGCTAATGACTTAAAAAGTCATTTAACTTGACACTTTTTATCTTTGTGTGTAGCTATCTTTTTTCTTTCCTATTCTGTCATCAAACTTTCAAAAGTCGATCATTGTGTGTATTTTGTGACCATTTTACCCTTACATTTTCCAAATTTCAAATGGTCATTTTACATGACAAAATAGTCACAAAATACACACAATGATCGACTTTTGAAAGTTTGATGACAAAATAGGAAAAAAGAAAGATGGCTATACACAAAGACAAAAAGTGTCCAGTTAGATAACTTTTTAAGTGCCCATTGTTAATTTATTTGAACTACTTAATTTTTTTGCTACGTTTTTTAATTTTTTCCCATTTCACGCATGACAGATAAAATGTAGCCCAGATTGATACAGCCTGAATTCACCAGAGTAAAACTTCACATGTATGCTTGCATGATAAAATTACATCCTTTAAACCAATAGCTTAACTGATACTTATTACTCTTTTTTATCATACCTTGCATACAGTGTCCGCATCTTCTGAAACTTTGCAGCTACCCCTAGTGTAGAATATTGGCATACCAGAACCTGCACCATTTATTAAGGCTCAATTTATGAACATCATTTAGATGGAAAAAAAAAATGAAAATGAAAGCATACAAAGCAAAAGATTTACCTCTTTGTAAACTGTAAGAGATTTATCGGATGATATTGATCTAGGATCAGCTAACGCACTTAAGGCATCAATATTACCCTCTTCAAAAACAATTAAATTGGTCAAAGCCATTATTACTGAGATACAGCTGTCAACTAAAAAGTCAAGCCCACTATCAAAACTCGATGACAACAGCCCTAAGAAATGTATAAGCATAAGCTTCGACTCCTTATGCCTGTTTAAATCCATTGTAGCGTGGGAGAGTTTTTGGATTGGAAGACGGATACTGAATTCTTTAAAAGAATTAATAGTTCCAACAATAAAATCATACTCCTTAATTCTAAGACACCTAATAGCTTGAATCAACGAATTACTCATTAGCATTAACAAAGATGCTAGATAACAAATATCTTGTAAACTAGCATCACCATTAGGAGGCAGTCCTATATCATTAACATCGTTAGCAGCCCTCGTTAATATGCATCTCAAAAGAGACAGAATCTTATCTCTGGATGATGCGTCTAATACGCACAGGCTCTGCTGTATATACTCAATAGAGGAAGCTAGGAGGTCTGACTTGCTCTTAAAAAGTTTTTCTCTGAGATTTAAGTTCCATGAGTCGTTTAATCTATTTATCATTTCATCTAGTTTCTGCATCTTAGCGGGCTCAATACAAGACTCAAAAGAAGGCATGTTGACCGATAAACCCCTGGTATCTGTTGAATGGTTCTCAGTTTTCAAAATGGACATATGTTGTGTATACAACATAACTGAGCTTTCAAATGCTGAAAGGTAGAAATCGATTGGTGTAGGATCTGGTTCGAGGGTTTCACTATCTACGCCAACACCGACAACACCAGAAACCAATGAAACGATATGAGCCTGCAATAATTTGGGTGAAGAAAGCACAATAGGGTTTTGCAGCAATGCTCTGGCTGCATCAGTGCTAATTTCAGCAGACTTGGCCTTATTAAAATGAACCCATGTTATTTTATTAAGAAATTCCTGGAGAGCCCCCTCATCAGAGATTGACAGTGAAAAATGAGAACACATTATCTCCATTATTATGCCAAAGTCACCACCATTAATTCCATGCTTAAATAAACGCTCATTTGTAGGAGAAAGAGAATCAATAATCTGCAGATACCTTCTTAGCTGACCATGCACCAAAAGCTCGTCTATGAGCATCTGTTCAGTTGCACATGAGCTATCATTATAAATCATACTTCTTCTATACAAGTTGATTTTACTTCTATGTGGATTGATTACCGTTGATGGTTAAGTGAAACTTTTATCATTAGAAAGTGCAAAACACTAGTTGATTTTTCAATATAAACCATGTTTAGCCGAGTGAGACCTGATTATAAATAGGAAAAGTTTATATTGGAAAGTACCTCATGGATTGTTGTGCTATAAGCAATGCAGGGATCAAAGAGCTCTAAGGATGATACAGATGCAACCTCAGCAAATGAGTCTTGAGGATTTTCACCACTATACATGCATTGACAAGATAAGAAGTGATTTGAATGATTGTTGTGTCCTGCTACTTCAAGTAAACTCAGCTTTTTAATTAATAAGATAAGAAGTCGTCCACTTTTCAAAAGATGTTCTTGGGGCACATGAAAGGTCAAGATTACCATGCAACATCGTATCAATAAACTTAGTTGTTCCAGTTCAAGTGATCGGCTAGTAGATACGCCATGCGTAGAACAGTGCAAATGCGTCAACCTCTTTTGAAGATCTTTGAATAGAATACTGGAGAGTGTATATACATCTTGTAAACTAAACAAAACTTCATCATCATTAGTTTTGATGAACAATTCGTTTAATTCAGTTCCAGTGCCTATACAAAACTGCTGCTTTAAAGATAGCTGAATGAGCAAATTATACGTACTTTTCAAGAGGCGTGACTTGTTACCCTGATTAGACAAAGAGCAGAAGTTTAGTATGAAGCAATTTAAGAATAGGGTATTACTAATCATAGCATACATGGCAAAATATAGTATGGGTTATATTAGCATTTGTACAATATAAATTCAAACAAACAAGAAAATGGAAAGAATAGACTCCTATATATGGCAATGTAAGTCATTTCTCTGTTGGAGAAAAAGTAAGATTGCGTTTAGCTGGAGATTTTACTAGATAAATTTCCAAGAAAACTGAGAAAATGGAAATATTTTTGCAGAAATCTTTGTTAAAACAGAAAAATTGTTTCTCTATTGTATAATTAATCATTAGAGAAGTGAGATGAATACTTTTCTACATGTGTCCTTGCATTTTTCAAAGAGATTTCATCTAAACACGTTTCTAACACTTTGCTGGCCTATTTTTGTTTCCAGAAAGTCTAGATTGAAAATTAAAATAAATTTTCCACAAGTAAACATTTCTGAAAATTTATGCAGAGCTTGACAAATCCGTTGGAGAAGATGATGCAGAAAAAACAAAGAACAAGTAGACGTACCTGAGAAGATTCAAAGGCGGTGATTAACTTTTTGAAAACGTTTGGAGTGTCTGCGTGTGGTTTTTTAACGTTGAGTTTTCTCGTTTTGGAAACCATCTCTGCCTGCCTGCCTGCAGATAAACACGGAAAAAGATGAATAAAAAACCAGAAAGCTTAAGGGTAATTAGAATAGAGATATGTAACCTGACAATAAGGATGAATTAAGTCCATATATCTTAAATGTTGTCGAGATTAATACTAGTGAGCTTAGCAAACAAGATAAGATGCATTTTTTTGAAGCATTTCATCAAACAGTTGGTGTGTAAATTCATATGAATCGTGTGTGTGGTTTTGTAATAATTTAAGTGAAAAGAAAAAAGTAAAGTGAAAATTTAGGGGTAAAAGATTTACCGTATAATGTTGTTGTCTTCGATTGATCGATCGATCGATCTTCAGTGTAGGAATGAGTAAAGATGAGATTAGATTAGATGACTTTGAGGAGGAGGCGCCAACTTCCTTGCTTACTTTATTTCAAATTTATTTTTGAATATGGGACTAAACGTGCATACTCTCTCTGCTTGTTAGGTTTACCTTTTGAAAACCCTTTTCTTAACAAATCTTTTCAAAACTCAGGTGGTGCTGTTTGTTTATTAAAAGGCTCTGAATCTGAATCTGAGGCGTAAATGTCTGAATCTGAATCTGTGACATCCGTCAATTTTTGAGGTCAGTAACCGAAAGCAAACAAATGATAATTGACTCTTTTAATTATTTATGGAGTCACTTTTTCGTGGTCATACTATTTTTAGCGTTTAACGCTTATTTTCCTAGGAACCCTACTTATACGAACGCACCTTTGACCTAACGATCCTAGTTAACGGTCCTAACGACCAACGATATGCTCAAATAACATTATAACAATGCCAAAACACATGGGAAAACATAATTTAACAAAATCACAAACTATCTCAAAATTTACGTTTTTACGGCTTTTTACGTATTTACCGAGTGTACATAATTTGAGCAAAATAACTTGTACCATTTAAATGGTACATACACTATCAACTTAATAACAAAAAATAAAGCAAAAAACCCCCCATGGGTCCCCAAAACCGGCCAACCTCCCACACCACCAATGAAATCTCATGCAATCTTCAAAACCATCAACTATGTCCCCTATATAAACTAATACCACTTATTCATTTTAGATCTAGCAACAAACAAATTTTTCTCTCCTCTTGTGTCTTCTACCTGCTGTCGAACCCCACCACCACCATAACACCATCATTTTCATCTTTTAAGAGCAAGAACAAAGGTAAAAATCATAGTGCAAGATGACTTGTATGTCTCTTGTACCAAAAACCTTCAAAAAATAGGATTTTCTTGATTTTTCTTGCATGATTGTGCATACTATTGTAAAATCTTTGTGGGTAAATTATTTTCTTGTTAGAACACTCTTAAATGAGTGAGGATAATGTACAAAAACATTGGGTTATGTATTTTTATTTTTGATACAAGATCTATGCAAGTCAAGTAACATAAAGCCTTGATTTTCAAAAGTTATGACACATCTTGTAAGTTTGTGTGTAAAAGAGCCTTTTTATCTATGAACCCACTGAGATTTTTAGATAAAAATGATGTTAAGACTTTATTGATATGATTGTGGGAGTGGATTGGGTCGTTTTTGCATGTTGGGTTATTGGTTTGACTTGATTAAGTCAAAGCTATCTTTCAAACAGCCCCTATTTTATTTTTGGGTCATATTGATTGGAGCATAAGTTGACGATAAATAAACATTTTGACATGATTCAAGAGCCTAGATTTAAGTGCTTTGAGTCTAGTTTCCAGAAATATAAGCCTTTTAAAAATATGAGGTAGTTTGGTTAGTCAAAGTTGCAAAATGGTGTAAAATGTCAAAACTGCCCGAAAATCTCTTTTCAACCCCGTGTACTAAATGGATCATAAATCACAAACCAAGATGAATCTATCATTGAAACTGATATGGGAGACACTTGTATGGGTTATTTAGAGTCTCCCATTGGCCTAACTCATATAACCTTGATTTGGACCATCTGGTCATTAAAATACTTTGGTATGTCCAGATTTGGCCGTGTTTGGAGTCGGGTATAAATGGTCAAGTATACCTCTTTAATAAATTTTGGGAAAATTCATGGACACACCTAAAACATGGGACTTTGACCTGGAGCAGTAGCTTGACCAAAAGTTTTGGTTAGCTTTGTCAAATAGATACTTAAAGTGACGGGAAATTTGGGGCAAATTAGTAGAAATTCGCTTTGTGATAAATGTGTCTTTTGAAAACGAATGTGAACACAAGACTTAACAAATGAACCTTAATATTTTCCGAGCATATCGTATAGGATCTAATTAGGTATATTTACTTGCCTTAGGTTGCGAATAGAAGGTTGCGTATTCGTTTGGGTTGCCTACATAGTGTGGTTTGTTGAGAAGTCCTATTATCATTCAAACTTCTAAGGTGAGTTTCTCACATCCCCTTTTTCATACATGTTTTAAATGTTTTGGGATGGAAAGCATGATGTGTCTTTTTTATACTCTTACTTTGAAGTAATTGATCTTTTGAGCGCATTTGAACTTAAACTTGTTTTGAACATATGGAACTTGATTTGAACTTGTTGAACTTGGAAAACGTGTTGAACTTGAACTTGATATGTATGTTGTTGTATGCTTGGAACCCGCCACTACTTTTAGCTCACAATATCCTCCTCAACGGGATTGAGACGTTAGTACTTATTGATAGCGCTATTAGGAGATTAGCCCTTCCTCACTCCTCGCACAAGGGTGCATAGTACTAAGTGTTTGTGCCACACTATACAACTGGAACTTGATTGGATGTTTGGAATGGTTAGGCTGAATACGTTTAAGTAGTGCCTTGTATAAACACTATAGCATACATATATGGTGAATTGATTTTATATTACGTTACTTTATGTAACGGGAACTGTTTTGAAAACTTGATTTGTTTTGGACTATCAACTTGTTTGGAAATTGATTTTGGTTTGGACAACTATTTTTGATACCTTGTCAATAAGTTGCTCTTTTTTAAACTATATTTGGTTTACAAAGTCTTGAGAACTCACCAACTATTTCGATAGTTGACCATTTTTATCATGCTTTTCAGGTGACGTTCCTAAAGTGGAAACTTAGTGTGATTGCATTTGAGCCTATTCAAGATGTCTATTTTCTTCCAAGTTATTGTCTTTTGGGTGATCCATGTTTGGAAGAAAAACTACTATGTTGTCTTTGTACTTTTAAATTTGTACCTGAATTGTTGTAATTCGGATAACTTTCTTTTATTTTAACTCATGTATGGTGTTTTGTCTATCATCTTATGTGATGCTTATTAATATGTTACACCTCGCGTTTCCGCCTTGGTGGGGTGTGCCAGATTGGTAATCAGAGCCTAAAGTTATAGAGAACGCCGGTTTTCCAAAAATGAAAATCCGAACTATAACCAAAATGATTTTCTTTTTCTAAAAACACCGAACGAGTCGACTAGTCCGAGTGGTTGCATCATTAGACCTAAATTAGACATAACTTGATCAAGTATGTCTAATTCAGGGAGTATCATGCAACACTGGGTATAGTCATTATTTTAAACGAGTTAAAAAGCCGACTTTCCACTTTGGTTACTGAAAAGCATACTAGGGATTATGTGCATTATACATTGCATACTTTTAGATGTCCACTACTTGTGCTTAAATACATCATGCTTTATTTTGATTGATAATTTATATTCTAAGTTTGCTTTACGTCGGTTATTGTCGTCACGCTGTCCTTAAGCACATTGCTATTACGGACACCGTTATGTCTCATAGATCATCTTCGCATGCTGATGTTTCCACGAATAAGTCGCGACGTACACTCAACTACTCTTCGTACCCTTACTCTGCATAACACCTTGAGGTGGACTCGTCGATAGATTCCGAGTCAGAGCTCGAGGTGAGCGGCGGGTGAACTACATATGCACGACATGTAGAGACGTCTGTACTTTCGCTATTAGAAAATTACGTCAACCTATATTTTGGTCATGTCTCTGTCTTATTTCGTCATACCATTAAGCCAACCGTTTTGGCTGCGAACGTAAGCGTTATTTACTTGTTTGCAAGCACTGTGTTCAGGAATTTAAGAGTGTTTCTGAGCGACCCCAGAGTTGAGTCAATTTTTCAAGAACATTGAGCCTTTTATCGACTTCTAACTTAAGTTCATTCAGGGAGTATCATGCAACACTAGGTATAGTCATTATTTTAAACGAGTTAAAAAGCTGACTTTCCACTTTGGTTACTGAAAAGCATACTAGGGATTATGTGCAGCTTCTTCTAGGGCGATTTTGTGCATTTATACATGGCATTGACTTTTAGATGTCCTATATACTTGTGCTGAGAATAACATTCATGCTCGTATTCTGATTTGATATTTTGTGTATATTCTTCAGCTTTGTTGTCGCTCGGTGTAGTGTCTGTCATACTGTCTTAAGTGCTTTGCTATTACGGACACGTTATGTCCTCATAGATTCTCATTTCGCATAGTTCGATGTTTCGCGAAATAAGTCGCGACGTACACTCATGACTCTCTCTTCGTACACTCTTACCATGCATAACACCTTCGTAGGTGGACTGCGCGATTAAGATTCTGAGTCAGAAGCTCGAGGTGAGCGCGGGTGAACTACGTAAGCTACGACAGATGTAGAGAGTTTGTACTAGTTCGATAGATTAGAAAATACGTAAACCTATATTCCTGGACATGTTTGTATGTCAGATTATTCATTCCATACACCAGTTGAAGCCACCGTTTTGGCCTACCGAACGTGTAAGCGTTATTTACTTGTTTGCAAGTCACGCTGTTGTCAGGAATTGTAAGAGTGTTCTGAGTGACCCCAGTGTTGAGGCAATTGTTCATAAGAAGATTGAGCCTTGTTGATCGACTTCTTAACTTAAGTTTGTGCTATTCAGGGTGAGTATCATGCAAAAACACTGTGTGTTTTAGTGTCTCTTATGTTTAAACGATTAACCAAGCAGACTTTATACTTTGGTTACTGAAAAGCATACTAGGGATTATGGGCATTATAACCCAATCTTAATAAACTTTTATCAACTTATAAGAAAAAGTAATAAGCATAATTATAATAAAGAACCCCACAATGGCATACTGTTTAGATGTCCAACTACTTGTGCTTAGAATACATCATGCTTTATTCTGATTGGATAATTTATATTCGAGTTTGCTTTACGGTCGGTTATTGTACGTTATAATGATCCTTACTCGACATTGCTATGTTACGGACTCCGTTATGTCCCATAGTGATCATCTTGCTGGATGATGTGAGTTCCAAGTGAATAAGTTGCGAGTAACACTCAAACTACTCTTCGTACCTTACCATGCTATACCCTGCGTGGTTGGACTCGTCGATAGATTCTTGTCGTCAGAGCTGTGGGTGAGCGCCGTGAGTGAAACTACGTATGCTCGTCATGTAGTGACGTTTGTTCTTTGCGATTTGAGTATATTTAGTCAACCTATATTTGGTCTTGTCTCGTCTTAGATCGTCATACCAGTTCTTTGTCTGCTGCATGTCATTCTCCAAAACATTAACTCTATCTGTCAACTTGGTAACCAAATCTATTAATTCATTTTGTTGCAGACTGCCCTTATCACTTCCAAGTGTGTAAACTCTTAGGAGAGGTGAATCATGGGGCCTAGTAGGGGTCTTATGTATGGTACAACTGCCTTGACCTGCATCTAAGCCAATGTCAGTAGTGGCAGCCCCTCCAGCATCAACATCCATACTTACGAATGAGACATGTCGAGAAGATTCTTTTTGGTATTTTTGAAATTTTTTGATTTTATATTTTGTTTTTCTAGATTTTTTATTTTTTATTTTCTTTCTGTTGGTTTTATATTTTTTTATTTTCTTTTTCAAAAATATCTATAAATCAAAATAAAGAGTAAAACAAAAATATATACAAATCGATGTTTTGATATATATCAAGCAGATGCGTTTGCCAGAACCTCCAGTTCTTCTGGAGTCAAACATCTCATACTGATTCGTCTGACGAGATACTTAAACCTATCTTCAGGTAAGGCTTTAGTAAACAGGTCAGCTAACTAATATTTAGTTCCGACAAAGAATAATTCAACAATACCCTTTTTAACCTGTTCCTTTACGAAGTGATATCTGACATCGATGTGCTTGGTACGGGAATGCTGGACTGGATTGCATGAGATGGCTATGGCTGCCTTTGAGTCACAATACATAGGTATTTTATCTAAGCTGCCGCCATAATCTGTGAGCTGAAGTCCTGCTTTTTGGATGACCAGCTGACTAACTTGTCACCACCAAGAAATTGTATGCCACCAGATGTGCTCTTACGTGAATCGAGACAGCCCGCGTGATCCGAATCTAAAAAGCAGTTAGTTCGAAACCGGTGTCCTTCGGATACCAGAGACCCATGTTTATGGAGTCTTTAAGGTACCGAAAGATCCGTTTAACCGCAGTGAGATGTTTCTCAGTCGGTTTCGCTTGATAGCGAGCAAAATAACATGTTGCATGTACAATATCTGGTCTACTTGCTATTAGGTACATGAGTGCTCCGTGACCATACTACGATATTTCGTTTGGTCAACCGGAGTACCACTCAAGTCAGCATCAAGGTGTTTTGTAGCCATTGGTGTACCAATGCTATCACATGAGGTCATACCATGCTTTTTAAGTATCTCTTGAGCATACTTAGCTTGGTTTATAAAGATACCACGAGGGGATTGGTGGATCTGAATCCATTAAAAGAATTTCAGGTCCTCCATCATAGACATATCAACTTGCTGTGCATTAGTTTTCCAAATCGTTTTGAAAGTTTTGGGTTCGTAGAACCAAAAATTATGTCATCAACGTAAATTTGCACAAGCAGTATGTCTTCCCTATGTTTAGTTATGAACAGAGTTGGATCAATAGAACCTTTTGAGAATCCCTCGGATACCAGGAAGTTGGAGAGTTCATCATACCACGCTCTTGGTGCTTGTTTGAGACCATATAAAGCTTTCTTGAGACGGTAAACTTTGTCAGGATGATATGGGTCAACAAATCCATCTGGTTGGTTTACGTACACTTCTTCCTTCAGAGGTCCGTAAAGAAATGCTGTTTTAACGTCCATTTGGTACACTGTAAATGATTTGTGTGCAGCATACGCAATGAACAATCGTACAGCTTCCAACCGAGCAACTAGTGCAATGACTCTTCAAATTCAATTCCTTCATTTTTGAGCATATCCTTAGCCACAAGACGTGGATTTGTGCGAATTGACAGTATTTCTCCTTACACGTTTGTTTTCCAGAGCCATTTAAGTTAATGACATTTTTTGCAGAGTGGGTCTGTCGATAAATTCCCATACATCTATCGAAACAACTGATGAAGTTCTTCCTGCATTGATTTCAATCCATGCAGAATCCAGCCATGCTTCTTTGATGTTCTTGGTTCGTTCGACCTTCTCGGTGAGTTGCGATCATACACATCTAGCCATCTATTCTCTAGCTGACGTCTTGTTCTAACTGGATTGAGAAGGATTTCCAATGACTGGTTCTATGGATGATTTTTGTCCAACGTTGTGCAGTAGGATGGTGTTCGATAGAAAGTATGCATGTTTGACGAATCACATGACGAAGAAGATGTATCCCCTTGTTCCTGTACCGATGACTAAAGATGTTGATAAATTCATCGTGTCAAATTGTGTTTTTCTGTATTGGTTTCTGCTTGAATAATGTTCTCAGGTGCAGTGACAGTTGGTACTTGAGTTGGAGTTTGATGTGTTGAATGAATGTTCAATGGAGGTGGATCTGCAACATCGGTTGTTGTAGAAGTGTGAGTTGTGTTATGTTGTTGACGTTTATCGGGATTATCAGCAGCATGTACAGCGGAAGACTTTGACACAACAGGAGAATTTCCATTGAGTAATTCACTGAACATCGGACTATATAGCAATTCCAGCTCATTTGACGTTGTTACTGTCTCAGCAACTTGAGGAACATTTTCTTGACTTTGTGGACCGGGACTTAAACTGTCTTGTTCAAGTACCGTTGTTGAACATTGTGGACCGGGGTCAGAACTGACGTGATCTGACGCCATTTTTCTGTATCATCATCTGTGAATCCACTTTGACAATGGTTTCTGAGATATCATCCTTTTCAGCAACCATACTCTGAGATTTTCCTTGTTGACATTACATAAGGTACCTGCACTTAAATCAAGACTTTGTTCCTTCTGAACATTGATTGATGTACCTGCACTTACATCCAGAGTTTGTTTGCATTCATGAATATGAGGGATATCTACATTTGAACCATGTGGGGGTTCACTGTCAACCTTGCTTGTGCAAGAGTCGAATAACTTTCCTGTAGGAATCCACCTAAGACCAACAGATTTGAAAATTCTACCCGTGGGTTTCCACCTAAGATCAGATCTAGGAGATGTTTTCTCATACACAGCGGAAGTCTTATTAGGAGAAAACCTATGTCCTGTAAAGATCTGCCTACCAGGTTTCTGAGTATGACTCTTTTGATCTACGGGTTTGTTACTGTTTGTGGTCTTATTGGATTGAATCTTAGCACGTGAATTTACTTCCTTCAGGAGTTTTGTTATACAAGCATCATGATTTGCATTAAAGACACACTTATGACATGTAGAACAAACAAAGTTTTTGGAATCTGAAAAAGAATTAGATACGCTTTGAGTGATCTGCATTTGGGACAACCGTTATCGTAATGCGGACTACTATTAGATACAAGCAAATCCTAGATGTATGATTGTTGCCTTGGGTTTGGTTTCATATCTTAGGTAGTGGTTTGAATTCTCGCAGAAGTAGGCACACTAGTTGTTGAGTTCCTATCTCTTTCTTGTATCTTTTTCTTAGCTACATCTAGATAGTGATTATGAACCATGTCATTTGAACTAAATCTTGGCATGTTCTTAGAACTATTCCTAGATGAGCTAGATGCAATCATGTGATCAGGTTTTGCAAAGGTGGATTCTGTTTTCTTAGGCAAATAATGTTGAGTGACTGGTTTTGACAAATTCTTGTTCACATCAACTTGGGTGGCAAACCGTTGTTTTGACATTTGAGCCCTTGCAGATTTAAACGCATTCGGTTGTCTAACAACTGATTGGTTTCTTACTGATGGTAACACCGGTTTCCCCAAGACTGATGTTTTATCAAACTTAGTATCTACACTATTTCCTTTTACTTCATTAAGTTCACCCTTTTTTAAGCAGCAATTGCAAAACCTCTTTCTGAAATCTGTGCTATTTAATTCAGCATTATTAGCAAGCAAAGATGTTGTCTGTTCTGTAGTCTTAGATCTATGATTTTAATAAACTCATACAATATTTGTAATGCTGTTTCAAGTCTCATTTTCATTATGTATGTTAGCCACATATGTTCTAATCGATGTTCATTGTTTCAAGTACATAAATTCCTTTTCAATTCTTGCTTTATTACTTGTTTCATTCAAATGTTTGCCATGTTGCCCTGTTTTTAAAGATTGTGTTTTTGTGATATTTAAGTTCGAGAGCATTGCATTTGTGCTTTCCATTCTTAAAAAAATATTTTTGAAATTCGGCAACTGTCTCTTTGTGGCAAATATTTTCAGACTCGAGTGATTGTTTTTGTGTAGTCAGTTGTCTGGTTATCAGGTGATGAAATCAAGCATTGACTTTTACTTGACATGTTTCAGGGATACTGGTCAACCCTACTTCAACACTGATTTCACGGTGGTCTGTATGTTGTTGTACTATAGAAAGATTTTGACATTCAACAAGTCATTTCTACCTCAGCCATTGGCTCTTCGTCATATATGGGTCTCATATCTGCATCATCAGCATCTATATCATTCCCTGACCTGATGCTTTCATCTTGTAATCCTGATTCTGTCCAACTATTTTCTATGACAACCAAATCAGCATCCAATGCTTTACCCGTATTCAATCTTTACTATCTTGCGTACTGCATCTGTTCTTTTTATTCTTCCTTCACTTTCATACTGTCTTTGATGCCGTGTTCTTTCAGCAACGGATTCTTAACATTAACACTGGTGTTGGTGCAGTGTATTTCTCTGAAGTGTTGAACGAGTCCGTGTATTCAACAATAGTACGTGTCTGTCATTTGACTGTCATAATCCATGGTAACTTTGAATCGTTGAACTTCTGAACTAGTTGTTTTACCACCCAAAGGCTGCCATGGATCCATCTTATTGTAATATCATCTTTGTCCAGTTGCTCTTTGTAGTGAGATCTACGTTAAGGAGCATTGTACTTGTGAAAGTATCAAATTTGACCAAAGAGTGCACATGAATGCCCGTCAGAATCTTGTTCGACTGTCGAGTGCCTTTTAATTACATCTTTTGAAAGAACTTGAAGGTGTGAATGAAGTGATCTTAGATATGCCATGCATCTCTCTTTTGCTTTTGACATCTTGTATTTTGATTGCATGAAATCTTGTGTTTCAGAATTCTAGTTGCATTCCTTTGTGATTGGCTGGATGAGTCTCTGAATTACTGTCTTTTTATCAGAACAAGAGTTTTTGTTTGACTACTAAATCAATTTCAATGAATCAGTATTCACTGCTTGGGTTTGATGGTGTATGTCTTCTTGTGTCTGCTTCAAACTTCTTTTGTTTCAAACAATGAGAGTTCGTTATTGATGAAGAATCTACTCAAGCATTTATTTCCTGAGGGAATCCATGTTAAGTCATTGATCGTAAAATTGATTGAGCATCATATCTTGTATAATTCTGCATACGCTCTTCGAATTCTGAATGGAAAGTCATTTCAAAATTTGTTTGTGATCAGTCAATATAGTTGTGCAATTCAGTCTAGATAGTATCTTTATTAAGATGTTGTTCTAGTAAATCCAAGTCTTGAGAGAACGTTCTCTTGAAGATAGGCATCGTGCCATAATCTTGTAAAGTTTCTGAGAGAAACTTAAATAGAGACTTGATTTCTTTAAGACTGTGCATGCATCTACTTCTTGAAAGTTGTGTCTTCTCTTGAATGTTAGAATTTGAACACGAAGAAACTGTGACATTCTGAAGAACACTTGATGTTTGAGTTTGCAAATTGGTATTTGAATTTGACATTATGAATGATGTTGTTGTAAATGGATATCGGATCTTAAGTGTTATGAAGTGATTGATTGTGGTTTTAAATGAATTAACGTTCACGGGATTTTACAAATCTTTGATTAAAACCGAGAAAAGAATCGTATCTTTCGCGGGATTTTACAAAATCAAGAAGAAACCGTGAATGAATAATTAATTGACATTTCAAGTATGATTAAGTTGATTGTTGGTTTGATTGGTTGTGTTTGTTGTGTTGAGTAATTGTCCTTTTAGTCCGAATTAAAGTCCAACACAAATTCCAAAAAAATGAAAAATGTCAATAACTCATAGTAAACGAGGGTTTTGGGCCTCGAAAAATCCTTAACCAGCTAAAGGGTGGATACAGCGGCTTCCGTCTCGTTTTTCTCTTCGATTTGAGAGGTCACGGGCCTGAAACGGACTTACGGATCAAAAGTTATGGCTGTTTTACTGAAACCCTTTTCTTCACACAAGATTTCTAGACAAAACGCAGTGCTATCTTTAACCAAAACGCAGTGACTTTTGAATCAAAACGCAATGAACTTTATCAAAACGCAGTGGTTGAGATTTGGTCAAAACGCAATGAAATTTAGTCAAAACGCAATGAAATTTGGTCAAAACGCAATGAAATTTGGTCAAAACGCAATGAAATTTGGTCAAAACGCAATGAAATTTGGTCAAAACGCAATGAATTTTGGTCAAAACGCAATGAAGTCTTGATTTGGGCAGAGTTTCTCCTAGTCAAAACGCAATATAGGTCTTCAAATTAGGCAAAACGCAACCAAGATCAAAACGCAACCAATGATCAAAACGCAACAAAAAATCAAAACGCAACAAGAAGAAAATCAAAACGCAACAAGAAGAAAGTCAAAACGCAACAAGAAGAAAGTCAAAACGCAACAAGAAGAAATCAAAACGCAACAAGAAAAAGTCAAAACGCAACAAGAACTTTTCCAGTTTGACAAAACGCAACCTAGAAAAATACGACTTTTTCCACCAAAAATCGCCTTATAATCACCCTTTTTGACCTTTTAACTTGATTTCTCTTGCACAATTAGCTACCTTATGCCTAGATCTTGCTTAATAACATAAACATTCACACATCTAAGCACAAAAATTCGGGGTTTGATTTTTTTCTTTTGACTTCTTTTTTACCCACGAATTTCAATCACTAAACACCCCTTTAGTTCTGGTACCACATGTTATCCCACTAGTTTAATCCATTACACAACTATAATCTATACCAAGGTGCTAGAAAATGAGAAGAAATCTTAGAGAGAGAAAGTAGAGAGAGAAACAAGAGAATATTAGATTAGAGAGAGAAAGGAGGATTACAAGTTATGTGAAATTGTAACCAACACCCTTCACCAAGTGTGGTGAAGGGATTTTATACCCTAGCCTTCTAGTTGGCTCACGGGCTTTCTTAACGGGCCGGGCTTGGCTAAACTTGGGCTTTCACCCTTAACAAGGACAATATTAGATTACAATCCAAGCCCGTTGAACCCGACTAGCCTATTACAATACAAGACCTAGTTTGACTTTCTTAGACCGATAACATTCTTGTTTGACTTAATATAATTAAGGCTAACAATATGTTCAGAAAATTTTACCGGTTACGCGGTAATCATTTTTATGTGAAAATAAAAGACCAAAAGTCAAAAAGGTCAAGTCAGATTCGAAAAGTCAAAGATTAAAATAGTCCTTTAAAATTTCGAAAATTCTCGGATGTTACACACTTAGTAGAAGTGCGTCGCACTTTAGTTATTTCAGGACAAAAAATTATTAATAAGAAGTTTCACTCATTATAAAATACGACACAGAAATAGAAGGAAAAAAACGTAGACACCGCCGGGTTGTACGCAATCAATATCGTAGGGAAATATTCTAAAAAACCAAATCCACAACAATCTTTAAATCCTAGTTGTTTACCAAATTCATATTATTATAATTTGTGTGTTTGGGGGTTTATATGAATTAAGTTGTAAAATTATGCACAATAGCAATTGATATAGGATAGAATCATGCTTTTATAATTAAGAATTAAGATATAGGTTTGGCTCTAACTTTAAAAAATCCAGGTTTAACTATTTAGAATTAGTGTTTGGATTAAAATAAAATTTGTATTATTTAAAAACAGTTATGTTTTAAAATTAGATCAGGAATTTTCTCCTTTTTAAAAAAAATAAATAAAATAACACCTTCACTTTCAATAAACAAATAAAAAATGCCTCACAAATTACAAATATCTCCTCAAATTCTCACATACCAAACCTACATACTGCAATATTATCAATAATCTAACATCATTTATACATAATTCAATATCAAGACTAAGTTTGATTTTTGATGTTTCTACTTCCTTTTCACCTCACACTCTTGACTCTACACCCAATCCCCCACTCCAATCCCATATCCCTACTTCCTATATAGATAGACACCCTGAAGATCCCCCCACTAATTCATTGGGACATTGTGATATTATATCCTTATATAGACTGCAAAGCACAGTTATAAAACTCGTGACAACAACGTGTCCATAAAAGCCCAATATTCACCCAAATAATGAATTTTCTAATCCCTCTCCCCTCCCCCCACCACCAACTATTAAGATCTAACGCTACATGCCCACTCCTCCCAACCTCGCCTCTCCCCCCCCTCAAATAGATATTGTCATTAAGCTTACAGTAAAGCATTGTATAAAATACCTTCATTGAGCCCAGATTGTATCACATTAATTTCATCTCTAGAGAGACTACTCCTAATGTAACATAAACGATTCTGGACGTTCTAATATACAGATCATGAGATTGATGAGAGTGTTGCACACATGAATGCGTAGCTCGTGAATAGTGCAATGTCTGTACGTGTGACTGAGAGATGTGTCGCCCCCCGCCCTCTCCCTCCCCGCCCCCCCCCCCTCGCCTAGGACATCGCATTATCTAACCCGTGGTACCTTGATAATCTAGCGCTCCTGCGCTTTGTTGCTTAAGTGCGATCGATAGTAAGATCGGAGACAAATCTTGTTAGTCATGCCAGTAATTTCGATCTCAGTTGAGTATACCGAAAGTGTCTTGCACGCAAATTGTATAGTACACTTTGATGTGCTAAAGAAGATGTCTGATCTGAGCTATGTAAGACACTTCTGAACAACCCCTGACAAAATGAGCCAGAAAAGTACACTCGCTACTAAAAACTCTCCGCGAAGCTCCTCTAGGCCACTGATACGCCCATCTCCGCCAATACCAAGACCCGTCTATGAGACGCATCACTACTCCTACTCCATACATAGAAGACGATCCTCAAGATGCTCGCCTCAATCACACTTCCCGATTAGATTCCCGATTCTTCAGACGTATTATTGCCATTAATTCCTGAGATCACTTACGGATTATGGTTAGAGCGACCGCGGAGCCCTCAGCCGACACAAGAAGAACTAACCTTCTAGTAGCAGTGCCATGGAGCAGTTTGTTGCGGTAGATACGCTTACAAACGCACTCTGCTCATGACGACCAGAGACAGCCTATAGATACATAACCCGCATCAGAATGTAGTATTCACTACGTAGAGAGTCATAGGGGGCATTAGATCAGCTGCTACATGCCTCGACTTTTCTCCAATAAGATGACTTAGGATAAAAGCAAAGTTTGACCTAGAAGAGTACAATTCGTAGCTCTGACTACTCCGTGTTTAATACATAGAGATTTAGACATGACTACCCCTAAGAGAGTTGATCGACTACTGGGATAGAATTGTTCCTGAGATTCTGATTGGATGAGTCCCGAGAGTTGCCGCCCAGAGAGCTCTAAGAGTTCAGCGAGCTTCGATGCAGGATTTATATGAGCGTATGGGTAGCATGGAGATCAGACAGGAGGCGATAGAGAGGATCGAGTACAGACAGGCTTATCATCGGGATAGGTACCAGGGTGTCTTTGAACACATGGCAGGAGTTTACAATGTTCTATTGCAGGGTAATTATAACCCACCTGGTTATGCTCAGCCACAGTCACGACACAGTACTACAGCAAGTACTATCCGCAGCAACAACCAAAGCAGCAGCTTGAATGATGTGGAGGTCGTGTAGTGTCGGATGACTCGAGTTGGATATGTGTATTGTGTGTGTTTTGACAGACATTGTTTACAAAAAACAATATTATTAGTTATTATTTTTTTTTTTTTTTTATTAATAATAAACTTTTTTTTACATGAAGTTGGATGGGAGTCTAGACAAATTATTGTTATTATTATTATTATTATTATTATGATATATAAATGCCTCTGTTGGCATTAAAAATAATATTCTAAAACTTATTAATCAATTAGAATAATTATTATTATGCATCTGTTTTGGAATATGTGTATTTGAAACAAGAAAAAGAGATGGAAAAAACGAATGCGGGGTAAGCTAAAGTTTTAGAGGATAGGCAATTCCAAAAGTATATTTCACCTTTCTCTATTTATCTTTTCTCTATAATCATTTGCTTTGGCGACATTGCTCATATTAAGGTTTGGGGAGGGGGAAGATAACCTTGAAAAGTGAAAACATTTAAAAACCATAACAAATTTAAAATTTTCACGATCATAAGCAATCTGACTCGAGATAGATAACGTTACTAGCATATTATGCCATCAATTAAAAGTGAGGATCGCCCTTAGACTTTAAGATTTCGGGTATCCATCTTTGATACCCAAGATAATTGATGCCTTTAGCCTGTTCGAGTTAGGGTTTGATTGCAGTCATATATGTCTATTTCGTCGTTATGGATGTGTATGTATGGTCTTTGTCGCTTTTTCTGGAACAGTGGTATTGGTTGAAAATTATGAGTGTGCCGGTGATTTGTAAATTCTAGAACTTGTGCTTGAAATCTTTTCGAGACCGCAGTAAGATCACGCTTGCGTGATATAAACATTTTTCTGATTAAGAGGTATTATTAAAATATAAATGAATTACTTTGTTGAAATCACTTTTTAATTAAATCATATGAAATTTTATCCGTTCAAAGTATTGCGCAAGTGTTCTTATCATAAGTATGGGAGGAAGCAAGTTCCCCCAAGTTGGATCTAAAAGAAAAGAGACAAAGAAGAAGTCTGAATATCACCTAAACAAAGAAGTTCGATGGAATAACGAATAAGATGGATTATTATTTAAATATAAACTCTTTTCAATAAAACAAACCCGAAACTTACTAGTATGTAACCTCTTTTGAAGATAATGTCTGGTGCTTACGCCATGTCGGTGGAGTTTAGTTTTTAGTACAAGCTTATGATAATTTGTACATTTCATGACTGTGCGTTTGAGTGACTTCCATTTATTACCCATTTCACTAAATTGAGCGTGAGTGAAAAATAAAACTTATCTGAAATTTAATGAGTTGCTTTGTCGCGTTATCTATGCTTATGATTTCTAATCAAATAAAACGAAATTCTTTCGCTTTGATTGCTTGAGGGCAAGAAATAAGCTAAGTATGGGGGGATTTGATAACGCCCCAAATATACATAAAATATCCTTTAGAAATGCGGAGAAAATATATAACTTATAATGTCTTTAAATTCAAAACAGTGTATCGAATTATAATATTACAAGAATTGGTCGTTTGTTATGTAAATATTGTTTCAGGACTAAAAGTGGAAGGAAGGACTTAACGTACAAGAGATTTGGTTATTTACAACTAATAATCGTCAAAAGAAGGATCTAGAAAGGGACTATTGATATTAAAGGCACAAGTGCGTCAGTTTTATTGTAAGTTCGGCACACTTGTCTCGCATGTTACTCATGCAAATCATTTATTAGGGATGTGCGGCACACTTTTACCCAAGTGTGGTGCACTTTTTATGTCATGCAACTCTTGAATTGCCCAATCATCACTATAAATAGAAGCACGAATTTGGAGGAAAAACATCAATTCACAACAACAATCATCAGTTCATAACACACACTCAATCATTCTCCAAGAGTTGGAGTAAGTTCTTAGGAAGATTTGAAGGGTAAAACCTTCATCTTCATCTTTTCCTGGATAGAAGAGCAAGCAAAGTTTCGTAATTTCAGAAGTTGGAGGTGCTAGACATCAGTTATTATCTTTGTTCTAAGAAGAAATTGTTATATTGGATCTTTTGCTCTTGAAATTTGGTAAAGAAACATGTTTCCATCTTTTTATAATATGAATTTTGGATCTATTCTACTTGTTAAATGTGTTGCTATTATGATTGTTGAGTAGTTTAACATGTTTGGTTAGGAACTATTTGAATATAATGGATCAAACTTGACTATTTGAATGAACTTTTGATATGAATAATATAAGCTTGATGTTCTTGGACTTGGATCCTTTAATCTTCGTTTGATCACCATTCATTACGGACATAGGTCGAAAGACTCTGGATTAAATGGTGATTTCCAAGTTGTTTGTCTATGACAACTAGACCTTAGCCTTGTGAGAATTGGCTAAGGAAACGAAAATTAACCCAAGTACAAAAAGGTTTAACGCCAAACCACATGTCTAACGAACTTGGTTTAGCAAGCTTATAGTACTCATCATCAAACACGGATTACACTTAAAGCATTTTCATAATTAAAAATAAAGGCCGAAAGGGTTTTGCATTATGAACAATAGACAATCTTTTTAAGCAACTAAACACTCTTAAATCGATTATAACTACATCCGTGAATCATCCTTCTATTCAAGTTTATCTATTATATTTCTTGTTCCTTGACCAAACATCTCTTTTAACTGAATTAAACCAGTATCTTTAGAACGTGACATATCTATAGATAATTCTTTGTTCGTGATATTATCGTCTTTATATTAGAATTGACAATCTACTGTGGAACGACATGACTTTCTACAATTCGTTTTTACAAACGAGGGTTTTACTTTACCGTGGGTTTCCATTTATTGTTCGGTATTTTCAGTCTTATAAATTTAAAGCTTTTAAAACACATCACTAATCCTATGTTAGATATTCTAACAGGTAAAAGGGGGGGTTTCATTCTGAGACTGGCACATGTTTGGTTGGTGACTACAATCAATTCAAGACACTTTAACCCACGCAAGAAAATTAACAGAAGATAAAAGAGCGGTCAACCTATATGATAGGAAAATGCATTAGCCAGTCATTTATCGAATAGAAGGTTGGTTTGTTTATTCAGTGCAATGAGTACTTATCTTCGATGTGGCAATATCATTCTTAGGACTTAGTGGGACTTCATCTAAAGACCTAGACACTTTAATTCTGTAACAATTAAAAGTATCCGCATAAATCATCTTATTTGCTGGATTATAATTATCTTAAGGATTATGCAATGTTTAGGATCTTGTTAAACACTAGCTCATAGAGACTTGACCCTCGTTACTGCTTAATGGCACTTTTATAATCCTAGTAGTCCACTTGTATCAATCTATCCAATGAATTCAAAAAGGTTATTTGTTGAATTATCTAGTTCACTGCTAGTTAACTTGTTCAATAAACCAAGGAAATTTTCGTTAACTTGTAACGCCAGAAGCTTATCCTAAGCACGGATTTAGAAGGACAAATATTTTTGATCCTATGATTATACGATGTATAACAATACTATATGGAGAGCTATCACGGCATGAGTATACTTGTCTGGTATCATAAATCCAGTTGAATGATAGGTCGCATACAAAAGCACGTAAACAAGTATAAATTGATAAACATAAACAAGCATACGACGATAAATTAAGCAATCGAGATATAAACAAAACCAAACATTCAGATCTTCATAATAATGGCTAATACCAAAGAGAGAAAATTATTCAGTATCAAACATCAGATAATTAATAGATATAGAGTAAAGGAGCTTAAGCCTAAAAGAGATAAAACTATGCGAGGTAGAATCGATGGAGTACCAAGAGTAGAACTGGAATGATTAGAACAAAAGTGAGTTGTAAGAATTAGATTACACGTTGTCTATGTTAGGAGTTTGTTGTATGCGAGTGCAGAGACTTCTTGTTATTCTTTGTAATTTTTGTCTCTCTCTTTGAAAAACGAACTTTTTGTCGGTTTTAGGTATACAGAAGAATATGAGAGTTAGCTCACTTAGAATAGTTGTCAAGCTATGAGGATTTTGTAATCGTATAGGGTCTGAAGTCTCGGTGTCGATACGGCGTATCTAATGTGATATTGGATACGGCGTATTGGAGTTTCTTAGTGTAGTTTATAGGAGATCCTATCTGAGTTAGAAAATCATTAATATATCTTCCAGAATATTCACCTTCTATATCTTCAATACGGCGTATTGATCTTCTCTGGATGCGGTGTATTGGTCTAGTGTCCTACGTGGTCTTTGGTGAGTGCAGGCACGGATACGCCGTATCTTCCTTGATGGATACGGCGTATTGGTTGTCAGAACCATAATCTTCAAAATATCTTCGTTTAAGCTCCAAAATACGCGCCTTTTGGTCAAGTTTCACCAAGTACTCCATAATTACTGCAATTCTCAAATATGAACGTTTAAGTAACAATTCTTTGCAATAATAATACAAAATGGGTTAATTACATGGGATAAATGGTGCAATAAAATAGACGTTAATTGATGTCATGAGCACGCTGCATGTACTTTGTGGGCACTGGTATTGCTTTGCTTTAACTGCATATTTGGAGGAACACACATAATGATTACGGGAAGGAAAAAAACACATATGATAAATCTTATCACAACAAAAAGAATAAAAACAAGTATCGAGTTAGAAAACGTAGAAGCAATAGATATTCAAAAGAACTAAAATCCTCAATTTATAAATCACATTCAACAAGAAGTGCCACTTAACATCTTTATTGAATAGGTAATGTGTTGGGATTAAAAGTCTTCTTAATGCTGTTAGAATTACTGCTGCTCATGTTTGTGTTAATGCTGCTCGGCTGGAGTTAGTACTGCTCAAAGACTTCAAATAAAATATGCTAAGTGTTTACTACTGCTAGTACATAGTTAGTACTGCTAGTAAATATTAGTGCTGCTGATGAACTTCAAAGAAAATATGCTAAGTAGTTACTACTGCTAGTACAAAGTTAAGACTGCTCAGCTGAAGTTAATGCTGCTAGTGAAAATATGCTTGAAGTTACTACTGCTAGTGAATATCAAGTTAATGCTGCTAGTTAGTACTGCTTATATGATATGTATTAGTTGTTTATAGAAAAGATTTTAGATACTTAGGAAAGTATTGTAAGCTGACTAGGACTCCTTGGTGTATAAAAGGAGGTCCTAGGGCATAGAGTTCGATGTACCAAAACCAAATCAATCTTAGACGTATCATTCTTAGCTTCAAAGTCTTTGTAACCCTAATACTTTGAGAGTATTCGTATTATTATCATTAATAATATTGGAGCTTATTTGTTGAATTATATGTTCATTGAATTACTGTTTCATTGATAATTCTTCTTAATATTAAAGATTAGATTTCGCATAATCTTTAATACATTCAAACACAGTTTCTACTATAGTTGTGTTAGATTTATCTAATATAACTAAACTTTAAACAAGCTTAAGGAATTCGATCTATTAAAGTGGGATCAACAAGTGGTATCAGAGCCAGGTTAAGAAACTGTGAATAAGAAGAACCTGTTTTTATACACAAGACTTTTTTTTAAAGATATGGATCAAGATTCTGCACACATGGTGGCTGCATCCAAAGTTCTCATGCTCAAACCTGGTGAGTATGAGATATGGAGGATGAGGATTGAACAATATATCTAGATGATAGACTATG
>BQNB010014386.1:42140-75222 GCA_026074375.1 Tanacetum coccineum
CGGGTTCGTGCAATCCGTTCATGACCTAGGAAATACTTACACATATCATCACAAGTGTGACAAGGAAACAGGATTAGGAGAATCAATCTGATAAGTAGTGCATGATTAAGTAACTACATTTAATAATCATAAAGTTATCATCAGTAGATTTGATATTAGTTTAGTTATTAGTTAAACAAACCAACCTCTCAAACCATAGATTTACTTGCTTTCCAATAAATATAAAAACACAAAAAGAATCTTCTCTCAACCCCTAGAATTCTGTTAGACCATGATCAATCCTTCCCAATCTATTCCCCTAGAGAACGATAACAACCCCCGAATCTTGCCTATACTACTACTACAACGGTTAGGTACTCTGTCTAGAGAGTTGTAAAACTTCGTGTAGAAGTCCCTTACGACAACCGCATCAATATAATCCACTCTTTGGTGCACTGGCGTGTTTCTCGTAGCTTTTTTTGTAATGCTTATACGTTTGTATCTAGCACTTTAGCATTGGTTTATGCCCCAAACGCCTTATGTTTGCTCATATTATATTTTTTTATATGATCTGGGCGATCATATCCGGACCAATTCACATACCGGAGCAAATATTTATTAGCTATGTTCGTACACATTACAGGTTGCTTGTATTTCCTTTCTCATTAGTTGTTACATGTTCTCTCCATGATGTTGTTGTTCATCGGAGTTGTTTGCCCGAAAGGAGGGTATCACTGTGTCTCCTCCTTTGGCTTCATGCTAAAGTTTTCGTGTTTAACTTAGCCTTCCTATATGTGTTTCATCTTTATGGGGTAAGTGTGTTCTTTTATCATTATCCGGAGGTAGCGAGCCATCCGAAGCTTACCGTGCTTCATGTTTGCATCATTGTTATTTGTCCAACAAAATTTAACTTTGTTATGCTAAGGTAAAAATCAAATATTTAGATATAAAAATAGAAGGGCCCTTCAAGGTGAGCTAACACTTTGAAAATGGCTACCTCGAATGGGTTACATAAGGCTACTAGATATCTGTTACGATTACAAGTTCATTCAGTTGCTCCCACTAGTTTCCCAATTGTAGGTTGGCTTTGCTCCTGGTACATTGCTTACCGCTTTTCCTTTCTTTTACATCGGGTGTTTCTTGTACTTGTTCTCCTTAACCAAAGAACTTCTTCACTACTGATCCTTTGGCCTCCTTTCTTTGGATGTACGAGATTTTATATATCCGTACTTTGGCAGCCCATTTCGCCAACAGTCCTTCTCTTTTGGAGAGCTTTAGTATTTCCTACATTGGTTCATCGGTTACCACTTTAACCTTATGTTTTCTAAAGATTGCTCTCAGGTATCTTGTTGTCTGAATTAGTGTTTGTACCATCTTTTTGGTTTGGGTGTAGCATATCTCCATTCCGTGTAGCGGTCGACTCACATAGGAGACAAGTATTTGGATTCATTCTCTCTCTACCAGCAGCACAGAACTTATCGTCTCACTTCTCTCTCCTTCCTTTGGAATAGCCAATGTTTACAATTTGTTCAGTTTCCTTTTTATCCTTTGGAGGGCTTCTTCAGCTTTGTTCATCCAGCCATATCCTTCTGTTGTCTCGAACCTCATTCGGACCTTGCGAATGGGGCGCTTCAGCTCCGCAAGTTTTGGGATGAATTTGCTAATGGCTTTTAGTTGTAAGAATAAACTTCATATTTGATTTGAACTTTTAGGGGTGGGGCTTAGGATGATTGCTTGCACTTATTTTAGGTCTGCTCTTACTCCCTCCCTTGTTACCATATGGCCAAGAAACCTTCCTTCCTTCACTCCGAATGAGGACGTGATCGGATTAATCTTGATGTTCACTATTTTTAACTTTCTTTTCTTCCATGCCTTGAACTAGGTCCTGCTCATTTTCACTTTTTATTACTATTTCTTCCAATTATATTTCCACGTTTCACCCTCTTTGATCGGCTAAGACCTTTTTCATCATCCTCTGAAGTGTAGCCGCCGAGTTCTTTAATTCTTTCGGCATGTGGGTGAAACAGTATACTCCTTCTTTCGTATGAAACCTGGTTTTTTCTTCGTCATCCTTTGCCATTCTTATTTGGTTGTATTCCTTCGGGATTCATAGGAAATATTTGTACGTGTATCCCATTATCGATGCTAGCTATTCCCCTGTTAGACTTAATTTTTATTAAAGTGATGGTCATTAATATTCCTGAACCTTGTATTAGTCTAGTTCATGTTCCTGACAATTCTATAAGATAATTGGGTCTAAGTTGCGGGCTTAAATCCCATTAGATATCAAGCCCGGTCCATGGAAGCCCACCAAAGCCCATGGTAGGCCAATAGCTACTATATAAAGCCCTCTCCAAGTGTGGAGAGGGTGTTGGTTCTCTTTCTTTCTTCCAAGCTAATCAACTATTCTCTTGTTTTCTCTCTAGTTCTTTTTCTCTCTAAAACATCTCTCTCTAGAAAGCATTTCGTGTGTATGTATGTGTTATGATAAGGCTATCATGTGGTATCAAGAGCGCATGGTTCATTAGTGTTAGTGATTTGCTTATTTAAGCTTATCTTCGAGCTTATTTAGGTGGTTAAGTCAAACCGTGGCTTATTTCTCAAAAATAAGCTCACGGATTGTTGTTGTTACTAGCTTATTTGGTCTAAAGTTCAAGTCTTTCTCACATCTACCTCCTATAAGCTAATTTTGTGGCTTATTTGCTTTCATAAGCTCATGTTTTTTTAGCTTATTATGTCCTTGGATTCCTTGTTAAGCTACGGTTTTCTTGTTTGTTTTATGTTTTTTAGGTTTAGCTTTTAGTTCCTAGCTTATTCTAGCTTATTTCGTGGCTTATCTCTTGATTTTCGTGGCTTATTTGTGAGTTAACTAGCTTATTCTTCAAGTCTAGTTCTTGGTGGTGGTTTAGTGAAGTCTAGATAAGAATTGTACCTTATTTTGTTTGTTACTCGAAAATTAGCTAAAAAACAAAAACTGGTACAAGTAGCGGTTTGTACTAGTGGTCCCAAATTGTCGTAGAGGTTTGGCTGTTGTAGAGGTTTGGATGTGGTAGAGGTTTGGCTGTCGTAGAGGTTTGGCTTTGGTAGCAGTTTGGTTCAACATAGAACGGTTTACTAACAGGTCACGACGGTTTATCATTTTTCTTGGTCAATCTAAACGTTACTTTGTCAAATTCAATACTCCGTAGCGGTTTGGTAATTTCTCAAGGTGGCGGTTTGCTAATAGCCAACGGTTTGACTTAGGTGGCGGTTTGCTAATAGCCAGCGGTTTGACTTAGGTGGCGGTTTGCTAATAGCCAGCGGTTTGACTTATGTGGCGGTTTGCTAATAGGCAGCGGTTTGCCAAACTTCGTGGTGGTTTGATCATCTTCGTAGTGGTTTGATACTTCGTGGAGGTTTGTCGACTTCGTGGAGGTTTGCCGACTTCGTGGAGGTTTTCCGACTTCGTGGAGGTTTGCCGACTTCGTGGAGGTTTGCCGACTTCGTGGAGGTTTGCCGACTTCGTGGAGGTTTGCCCACTCCGTGGAGGTTTGCCAACTTCATGAAGGTTTGCCAACATCGTGGAGGATTGCCAACTTCGTGGAGGTTTGCCAACTTCGTAAAGGTTTGCCAACTTCGTAGAGGTTTACCAACTTCGTGGTGGTTTGCCATTCCATACTTAGACAAACTTCCGTATAACAAAAACTTAGACCATTAATCATCAAGGACTTATAACTTAAACTTGAACTTAAAAGATCTTTAATCCAACATCAACAAACCTTAATCCAAACAAATATCTTATTCACGATTTCTTCTTGGCTTTGTAAAATCCCGTAAAAGTTTTATTCTTTTTACGGTTTAAGTCATTGACAATGAGAAACTCAACCCTTTATATATATAAATATAATTAATATATAAATATATAATAAGAATAAAAAATCTCAATGTAGAAAATCCGGAAGTATGATTCCCGGGTCGTTATCCCCAACGAGGAATGCAATTAAAAGTCGAGAGTCGGTTTGATAATCGATGCTTGAATGGAACAAGATTTTGATTGGTTTTCTAAGTCTACGGGAAAATTAAGGCAATCACTTAAAAACAACTAAGGCAAAACTATTTTAAACTAAAAACACAAAACGGGGATCTTAAACCTCTAAAATGACAAAAGAAAATTTTCTAAAAAAGAATTATATTTTTTTTGACTTTTTAATAATTTTTTATGAATTAAAAACCTATTTAATCTATTTAAAATCCTAGAAAATGACAAATTAATTCCTAAAAATTCCAAAAAATGATTTTCTACTTTAGAAAAGTCTAAAATATCATAAAAACTCAGAAAAATATTTTTCACTACTTTTTATAATTAAGAAAACTTATTCTTACAAATTATTTAAAAACGTAAAAATGAATTTAAAATCTTAAAAATGATGAAAAGTTTTAAATGTCTAACCTAAAAATATTTATTCTAAATCTAAAAACTATTTTTTTGTATTTTTCTGATTAATTAAACTATTTTTAAATGATTTTCTAAATTTTTAAACTTTAAAAAATAAATAAAAATAACAAATAAAGGAGGAAAAATCTAAAAAATTGCAGGAAAGTCCTAAATGATGTAAAGTTCCTAGGAAAAATAAGCTGGTTAAGCCAGCTTATTAGATAAGCTAAGAAAAAGCCCTAAAAAGCTACGAAGTGCTTATGGGCTTAATGGGCTCAAAACGTGTATAAATATATAGATGTTGCAAGAGTTAACGGAAAAGTCCCAAGGGCGCTTGTGTAGTAGAGGTTGGTGTTAAAACGTTTGGTTGGGGGGGGGGGGTTCAGGTCCCGGGTTCGAGTCTTGCTCACCTGGGACTTCCCCCAACTCCTAAATGTTTTTGATTTGCCATTTTTTATAACTTTTTAGAGGACTTAAAAAATAAGCACTTTTAATAAAAACACTTTTTTTAGAAACCACAAATAAGCACAAAATTAAGCTGTTAAAGTGACAGAAAGAGCTTTTTTACACTAAGAGACTAAATGCTAACTGTTAAGTAATTTTAAACACGAATAAGCAAAAAACAATTGAAATAAGCTAAGACAGATACTTAACTAGACCTATTAAGCATATTTGAACAAAAATAAGCAACTAAGATAAGCTAAAAGGACAGATTCACTAAAAAGGCATAAAACTTAAGATTTTTAAGCTAAAATGCAAATAAGCTCTAAACTAAAGGAAATAAGCTAAAATGGATTTAAACTAACCTAATAAGCTATACTAAACCTAAATTAAGCAAATGCAATAAGCTGAGAGGCTCAAATAAGCAAATAAGCTTTTTGGCCAAACTGTTAAGCAAACAGCCAAAAGGGGACTTTTCTAGCTTAAAAATAAGCTAGCAAACAGATCCTTATGGCTTAGTGGCTTATACCACTAAAAAGCTTGGCCAAAAAGCTACTTAAATCAACAATCAAAAAGCAGTTTGAAATTCAAATAAGCCCTTAAAAAGCTTAATGAAAAAGCTAGTTCACTCAGATTTGACACTTAGAAATTTTTTTTCAATCTTAACAAAACACTACTTTTGAGCTTAAAAATAAGCAAACAAACAGAACCTTATGAACTTAAGACCTACAAACAGATTAAGAGTGGACCTCAAAGAACACATATCAACAATTAAAAGAGAGTTTGGAATTCACAATAAGCCATAGAAAGCAAATGAAAAAGCAATTTCTCAAATTTTCAACACTTAAGTTAAATTTGACAGAATTGGTAAAACTTAAAACAAGAAATGCAGGCTTAATGACTTGATTCCACACTTGTTTTAACACATGCATAAACACAAAAACATCATAAAAGCTCAAGATGCAAAGATATAATCAAATAAGCTGATGCAATAAGATTTGTTATCACAGATTCACACAACAACTTTTATAAGTTAAGAATTTGAGATTTAACACCTAAAAGCTTTTAACAAATGGATTTTATGATGAATCTAAGTTAAACTAAGAAGACCCAAAAGACATAACTCATTTTGACCCATTTTGACCTTCAAAAACAGTTAAACCAAACACCCCTTTAAAGAACTCAAAACAATTTTTAAGGTGATTTAGACTGATTTAAGCAATAACTTTTAAAGACCAGATGTTAACTAAGACTACTAAGCAATATTGAGCATATTTCAACAACAAATAAGTACTTAAATAAGCTAGAACAGATAATGTTAGTTTATAAGCTAATTAGACAGATTTTATAAAAACTTGCAAACATGATTTTTAAACTACAAGCTAGGCAAATTAAGCACTAAACATCATAAAAAAGCATAAATAAGCAGATATAAGCAAGCAATAAGCAAAAATAAGCAGTTTAATAGTAAATAAGCTAAAAATGAAAAAATGAGACTTACAAATGCCCTTGCTCAAAACAGGGCAAATAAGCTTATAATAAGCTAATCTACAAGCTCAAGCTTGTCAAAAGACAAGCTAGTATTGTTCATAAGCCCTTCCATTTCTGGCTTATCATCCAAATAAGCTGTGGTATTTGAGAGAGTGGATTTTTTTTGTTTTTTCTTTATTACTTAATAGTTTGAGTTACTTACTGAAAACAGGTTAGATAAAGGCTTAATAAAGAGCTTAATAAGAGCTTATGAAAGACTTTTAACAACTTTTTAACACAAATTTAAGAACAACAGATTTTAAGCTAAAACTGAAATTTCATTAATTCTTAAAAGAAAGTTACAATATTAAAAATTACACTACTTAAGCTAGAAAACTACTAACTAGGTTAAAACTAAGTGCCCAAAGGCTTGCAAATGACCTATATTTATACACAAGCTAAGAAGGTTCTAGGGGGTCTTCACTTGTGCTTCCTTCCTGTGTTTATTTTGTGAGACAAAAGATGGCTGTGTGAGGGTCCTTGTAAACTGAATAAATCCTTGCAGCCTATAAAGGATGATAGCCAAGATGTATAAATACACACGACTATGTAGAAACAATGACTATGAATACTATGTGTTAATGCGGAATCTTAACACAGGTACTAAGAAGAACAATGAACAACTGAATAACAACTTTATTAAAGTGTTCTTGAGGTTTACAGATTGCTAACTATGATGCAAGGTTGTTTGAGAGAGATAGGTGATTTTGGCGGGAAAGTTTGGTTTGGGTGATTTCAGGGTACACTTTTCAGGTGTTGAAAATGAAGCCCTCAACCATGTATAAATGTTTGACTTTAAGTCTGGTGAAGTGTTATAAGTTTTGAGGGTTAACAACTTTAGTCCTTAAAGGTGTATTGTGGTTTTACATGGATAGTCCTTTTAGGACTTAACAGAGCGGGGTTAAAGGCTTAAGGGTGTTGGGCCATTGTTTAGCAGTTTGGGCCGTGTGGACTTAAAATGGACTTTAGGTTTTTTTTAAGCCTTAAAGGCTTATGAGGTCTTCATATAATGTTTAAATGGGCTGACCCGGCCCATTAGATGGGTACGGTGGGCCCATTTAACATTTCTTTGGTTTCGGCTTTGACCTTTGGCTTTTGACTTTGACGGCTGACTTTGACTTTGTCGGGGTTGACTTTGACTTGACTTTGTCTTTTTCACGCTTTTCCATTCCGTGCTAGGTTTTGTCGTTTTTGCTTCATTTTTCGTCCTTTTGTCGAATATCTGTTTCCTGCACAATATAAGTGAAAACATACAAATACAATGTATTTTTGGTACGTTTTTGGTCATTTTAGCTCGTTTTTAATGGTCAAAGGTATGTGTAATTAAACACGTACCAAGACGCCTAGTTGTTCTCTACATCTGACACATTGGAAGGAAGAATGGTCCAAGCAGGTTTAGGTGTCGCCGGTCTTTCCTCTTCAGGTAGTGGTTTCCACCAGTCTTTTCTTGAATCAGCAGTTGCTGGTATGTGATCATTCCTGGAGTTTTGATCATCAAATACATGTACCTGTTCGTCGGGAGCGAAGTCATCATGCATCAGATCATCTGAAGGAGATATCTCTTGAACCTTTGTGATGCCAGTTGACTCATATCTAGTGTCAGATATGGTCCAAGCCATAGATTGTTGAGCTGAGGCTGTAGTCTTGGATGAACTCGGAGCTTTACGGCCCTGTTGCGGAGTAGATCCAAATATACCAGTAGATGGAGGAGGTGGAGGTGGCAGCAACTGAGAAGACCCTGATGCTCCTGAAGTACCTGGAGCACCAGATGCGCCTGCTGGAGGAGGTGGCTATGATGGTGGAGACCCAGGAGGATATCTTGGTGCATCACGTATCTTTCGTCGCTTTTTACGAACTTCCTCCTGATCAGCTAGACGTTGATTTGAATAATCAAACTCCAAGGACTTCTGCTGGGCTTCATACAAGTCCTTGTGAACATTATTAGCCTTGTAGGAGTCGTCTTCAAACATTTGCTGTTGCAGTATTTCCTTCATATCGACAGTGGACAGATCCCTAAAGTGAGCTCGTAGTGGAGCTTGCATTGCCCAGTCTACTGCATCAGTAACTATCTCATCAACAGCTTGGCTTACCTTGTGGGGAATATCGAGATTCTCCAAGTTGTATAGCCGTGTTCCATGTTTGTCCAACCTTTCCCTCAGGGCTAAATTGCCTTGTAATATATCTGCCATATGTTGTTCGAGTTCACCTATGCGACAGATAAAGATCGGATATGTGGTGCTTTGTTGTGGTTGGGGAGTTGGTGTAATTGTTGTTGTTGTGATTATTGAGGTTGTTGCCGTTGATGTTGGAAGTGGAGAGTCCGATTACATCGTTGTAAGGTCAATAGGAGTGGTCATTGGAGGAACCGAGGAAGTGTCTTGATGAATGGGGACTGAAACCATTGATTGAACCTCTATTTTAGCATTCGTTTTCCCTGAGTTTTCTTCATGTGGCTTTTCCATGAAAAGCTGATCAGTAAAGCTGAGATCTTTATCAAGATTTTGTAAAGAGGACAGGGTTCCCGTGGATCTTGCAGGTTCTTTAAGTATCACCTGATCTTCAGTTAGCAGTTTGAGATTCTCTTGATCATTTGGGTAAGCAGTTGTGGTAAACCCCTCATTCATTTGCTCAGGTTTGTGCTGAGTCAAAGAATCAGTGGTCTCTAAGTCCATGTATTCAAGGTTTGGTCTAGCATGAACCACGTGACTAGGTGGAGGTTGAGATCTTGCAGTATCACCAGGGTTTGATCCAGTCTTGCCTTCATTAAATGTACCAGGGTTTGGTCCAGCCTGGCCTTCATCTTGTTCACCAGGGTTTGGTCCAGCCTGGCCTTCATCTTAAGATCCATCATTGATCTTAGACGCCTCCACATCAGGTTTCACTATCGGTCAAAGCTAGTTCTGCATCCAAGGAAGGAGATTATGCATGTCCAGAGGCCCTAGTGGGCATAGGAGTGCGTCTTTCAAAGATAAATTGATCTGCAAGGCTCTTCTTCTTTGGAGTCTGAAGAGTGAGAAGATCGTGAGCAGCTTGTTCCTCAACGACTTTCTCTTTTCCATTTCCTTGTACCTCTAGAAGAGGTTGAAGTCTCCTAGATTCAGGTTCCCTAATTACCACCGGACGAGCTGGTCTCTTGGGTCGTTCCTTGATTCCTGTAGAGACTTAGGCTCCAGGAGTCCCGTTGACTGTTGGCTTCTTCCCTCATTATAGGTAGGTTCCTCAAACCGGGAACCCTTCATCACTAGGTTCATCAACCAACTTGAGTGGACTTTTTAGGTTGCGCCTTTTTTCCCACTAGGTCCTCCCTTTGAATTCGTTTTGATTGGTGGAGGGTTCATCAGGAGTTTCCTTAACTAGTTTTCATTTCTTTTCTGGAATAGCTTTTGATGGTTGAGTGGGTGTTGGTTTAGGTTTGGGTGTTTGAGTAGAGGTGGGCTTGGTAGCCTTGTCACCAGCGGGTTTTGTAACCTTAGCTGCCTTGGGCTTAGTAACCTTGGGTAGTTTAGGAGAACTCTGATTGCTGCTTCTTCTCTTATACCTTATCGTGTCTTCATCCAGATGCCGTTAGATATCGGCAAACATGCTCCAGGTATCTATGAAGTGGGTGCTCCTTTAATCTTCAGTGAGAGAGCATCAGGTTTCACATACCATAATTATTTCTCCCTACCATCCTTTCCAAACTGGTGTTCAAAAACATGTTCTCTTGTGAGTCGTGAGAGCCGAATCTATTTTGGATGTAGTTGTGTTGGTTTTTAGGTGATTAATGATTAGTTTGGTGAACCTAACACTTGGGATAAGCAGATGAGCGGTCTTCTTCTTTCCGCGTGAAGCCGTAGCTAGATTCTTCCTATCAGTGAGGAAGGTTTGTATGGATTGAACCAAATCTTCCCTAAATCCTTTCCAGCATTGTCCAGATATGGAGCTATGAATGAGTACCCATAAGGATCTGAAGCACAGAGATGTCTTTGTCTGTCATAACCAACAGTTTTACCTGTAAAGGCACTTGTTGATCATGGAAAAGGATGGCTCTCCATGGTTGATACGAGAGCATTAATAAAATTGCAGACACGTTCCTGAGTGTACTGGGGTATCCCAAAGTGTTGACATATTCGAGAACCGTATCACTCGAAGGTGGAGCCACAAAAGGATTGTCATCGATTGGTTGGAGTGATATCGAGTGATTCTGAGGAATTATCTTTGTAGAGATTGAAACAATGCTCATCCAAGTGACATCTGTTCAACCCAGTACGATGGAATTCAGCACATGGTGTCCAAAACTGCTGATGTAGCTAGCAGGAATCATGGTGGATGCATGAAGGCCCTGAATAAATTTGTGTTTTTTAGTAAGGCCACAGCAATCGGGAGGATAGGATTCCTCTGAGACTTATGTACATCAAGTAAGCAGTTACTCTTGCCGATGGGCACCCATTTGCTTGACGGAAAAATTTGATCATCCGTCCTGGTTGGTGGTGCGATAGCATGGGCTTGTTCAGCAGGAACATCATTCGCAAGCATGTTCATGTCAGCTATAGAATCTGCACAAGTAGATCTAACAGCAGGACAAACATACAAATTTATGATGTTAGTTGGGAGCAATTGCTCAAAGGGAAGTTAACCTTGGAATGAGTTGACCACTAGTACAAAAAGTGGTATTGGTCACACCAAAAATGTGTGACTATATACATATAGTCACACACGCGAAAAGTTTCGTGTGTGACAAAAGGTCGCGCGGCCGTAGGTCACCTACGGTCACGCATTCGAGTTAGTCACACATAAGAAAGCTTTAGTGTCCGTATCCACGTTTTTTGTGTGACTAAATAGGTACAATTTAGTGACCGTAAACAATGTACAACCAACAAAGCATGTTTTTTTGTATATTTAGTCACATACAATTAAACATAGAGTGGCCAAAAGTGTTAATATGTGTGACCATATGGTGTTTAAAGTGAAGAAATGTGTATTTTGTGTGACTATTGTTCATCCAATGGCCACATGAATTTTATGTTTGTGTGACCTTTTGTAATATTTAGCCACACAAAGCATGTTTGTTTTGGGTATTTAGTCACATACAACTAGGCATAAAGTGACCAAAAGTGTTAATAAGTGTGACCATATGGTGTTTAAATTGAAGAAATGTGTATTTTGTGTGACTATTGATCATCCAATGGCCACATGAATTTGAAGTTTGTGTGACCTTTTGTAATATTTAGCCACACAAAGCATGTTTTTTTTGGGTATTTAGTCACATACAACTAAGCATAAAGTGACCAAAAGTGTTAATAAGTGTGACTAATGTTCATCCAATGGCCACATGATCTTTATGTTTGTGTGGCCTTTGCTATGATTTAGTCACACAAAGCATGTTTTTTGTGGGGATTTAGTCACATACAAGTAACCAAAAAGTGGCCAAAAGCGTTAATAAGTGTGACCATATGCTTTGTAAACTCAAGTAAATATGTATTTTGTGTGACTATTGTTCCCCCAATGGCCACATGAATTTTATAATATGGAAGTGCGGGGAATCGAACCCCGTGCCTCTCGCATGCAATGCGAGCGCTCTACCATGTGAGCTACACTCCCAAAATGTAATCAGTATACATGTGTTTTCAATAGAGAAACTTGCTAATCAAATAATAAGAGCTATAATGCTCTTAATTATACTTGAAACACTTACAATAGTATCTGACGTGTCCTGTGAATTGTTATTGAAGTTCGGCTATTGCTGTCATCTCATCCAAATATAAAAGATCTTACCCAACGAATACCAAGAGTCCAAAATATAGCTGCAACAGCAAAAACAAACATGAACCGGACGATTAAGCATCACAAAATACTAAACTTAAAATAATCTTTATGCGAAGTTATTGTCTAGTGGGATAAATTGCACTGGATATTATGTATAAGAAGATGAATGTCCTTAATCGTAATGGTAATCCAGGATTTGATGCAAGTATATTATGTGAAAGAAGTTTTCTAAATTGCGTACCTTGTCGACTTTCCTGGAAGAATGTCCATCAAAGAGAAATCATGATAAGGGGGCCTACAATAACGGACGATAAAGATATCAACCAATAATTTCATACACAGATATACATGTGTTATATCACATATGGTATGATGAAAGGCCTATATATCATGAAAGGCAGCAGTACTAATGTGGTATTGGCCGCGAACAGTACTAATTTTCAAAGGCAGCACTAATTTTCAAGGATCAGTACTAATGTTGTATTGGCAGCGAGCAGTACTAATTTTCAAAGGCTGTGACTTGAAGGTTCTCATAAAAGAATGCATGTACTGTATCCATGTTTAATGCAAAGTGCAGAACCAAATAGTATTAACATTCTTGTATTCGAACAGTATTAACCACGAAGGCAGCACTAATTTCTTGGCAGCATAAACATATGAATTCTTTGAAGGCCAATATTATATTAATATCACGAATAGCAGTATTAATATAAACTTATACCTTCCAAGTATATACACGCAATACCATTCTTAGTAAAAGCATGCCTGAATCTGAAGACCGCCAATGCACGCCTGAATCTGAAGACCGCCAATGCACGCAGTATTAATATAAACTTATACATACCTGAATCTGAAGACCGCCAATGACCGCCAATGCCTGAATCTGGATCACCACGAACATCCTGTGACCACAAACTATTAAAAGACCTGTGAATTTTTATAAATATGCAATTCAGGAGTGTATTTGAGCTTTTTAATGGGTTTGAAAGAAAATCCATTTATTTCATCAAGAGTGTAATACGAGTAATAGTTGTGTTAACCTTTATAGATATAGAGGTGAATTATATGCTAATGCAAAAAAATCTTACTGTTGCACAGCTATGGGGAACTTGTAGCTCTCCTCATTCTTTCCTTCCATATCAGAATCCAAAATGAACCCGGTGTTTTGTTGAGGTACAATTAAGATGCACATTAACGTCACAATTCTCCATTAGTCTCTTTAGCATCCATCACAGTTTTTATAAGAAGCACATTAACCCCGTAATTCGCCATTAGTCTCTTAGCATCCATCAGTCAGCTGATGCCTTCACAATCAATCTACACAGACCAATACAATATCATAGTTAGAATAAGATATAGTGATATACTAGTACAATTTTTAAGTCAGGTCATACGGGTATTTTTTAACACAGGTTAGATTCACCTGTAAGAGGGCTATTTGGTACTTTACTACCACTTGTTGGACTCAAGCTTTCCTTTGGGGTTGGAGTGATACCATTCCTTTCACATGATGGTTTTAGAATGTGAAGTTTTCCACCAGCGGATGATGCTTTGCTGATATCTGGTTTGCTGATATCTGGTTTGACAGAGACGGGTCGATGAGAGAGCGAGTGGTTCAAATGTGAGAACTCTGATGCTGCAACTTCCTGACCTTTAGCTTTGTCTTATCAGATGAGTTTAAAGCCTAAAAAAATCAAAATTAAACAGTCAACCAATTATAATGCTAAGGAAGAACTTTACATAACATGTTAAAAATAAAAAGCCTCTCAAATCCTAAGACTTTATTAATTGAATCTCAATCAATTAGACTAACCAGATACACCATATTCTTTTACTATCACGCATTCACGCCCATGTACATACGTATTATAATACACTTCAGGGCGACTTTCTACCCATTTGATAACCCGTTTGACCAGTTAAGATAATACTGCAACCCCAATCAGAGTGAATGGTTATAAACTCCACCTCTGTATTTCTTAATTGAAACCATTTGATGTGTATTTACTTTATTCAACTTGAAGGCATTACTAGTTTGGTTATTTATCACTGACATACTTACCTTCTTTGCTTCTAATTTCCTCCGCTGCAAGAACTCTAATACTGATGGCACTTCTGAGCTACTTGCCAAAATTGCCTGCAATTATTGGAGATAAAATAAAAGCCACAGATTAAACACAACACAACAACCTGCCATCACAGAAAAACCAAAGCAATTTTTACTTTCTTTTTCTTTTATTTATATTTGAAGTGCTAAATAGGATTACAAATACATATTGGTACAACTAATAATCCAAACTGTTAAATAAAAATTCACATTGGACGAGTTTCAACTGATGGATAATAATATGAACAATATAACCTCATTCATAATTCTCATTAAAGAGAAAACAGAGCCAAATGGCCCAAAACATTCATAGATCACATTAGGCTTTCAGAATAATACCTGCAATAACTTATAAAATCACTTAAGCCATGACACACACGTTATTTATTGCTTTGCATCATCAGTTAACATAAAACTAATAAAAATCCACCACACCTATTGCTTTGTTGTATTAACGCTTTGACGATGTTATTTTCATTAGCATTGTATGACATATGCCTATTCTTTACATTACATAAAGTATTATTCATGGTGTTTGGCATCTTATCTTAGATCGTCACAACTCAAGCCTCAAAGAGACCAAATCAGAGCAACTTATGTAAGCAAATATTAGTAAAAAACATAAACTACACTATGTTGCAAAGTCACAAAACGGAAGCCGTGGTGATTTCAGTAAAGAATGTATGTACCGTTGGTCTCTATATAAGCATGTTCACGAAGCAATACCAACCGCCCCTATATAAGCTTTAAGCCGCTTAAAAACGCAATCCCAAACATCACCTATACATGTTTATTCAATAAGCAACATCATACATCCCTTTAAAAAGCCGCAAATGTGTAACTACATCCCAACACTAACCTAAATATGAGGGTTTAAAATAAAGACAACTTCAAACACAATTTATACTTTTTTTTGAGAAGGCAACAAATTTATAGAACCAAAACAAGAGTACAAATGATACAATACAAGGCATCCCCCCCACCACCCAACTAATCAATCTAAGTAAAAGTGAGAAGGACCAACAAAACAAACCCAACTAATCAACCTAAAGAAGCATAATGAAACAAAATGATAAAGAACAAAGACTACAACAAGCCAAGAATGGAACCAAAATTATCCAAAAAAGAAAAAGCCTTCCATGAACCTGGTAAGTAGCAGTCCCACATGACCAACCAAAATTATCAAACACAACTTATAATAATAATATGTATAAAAAGAGGGATTGTTTAGCTTATGCAATCACTCTGAATTTGACATAAACAATTTATCAAGCACTGCTTATTCCATTAAATAAAAAACTCATAAATTAATTATTAAGAAATGTAGAAACACAATCAACCATTATGTTAAAATCGTATCTCAAACAGTCACAAAGAGCAAAATGATAGGAAATAAATAAATATAAATTTAAAAGAAAAAAGATGTGAATTGGGAATAACCTGAATAAGAGAAATTAACTAAAGAAATGGTGTTGGTTAATTGAGAAATTACGGTAGTGAGGAGAACGGCTGTGATGAAGAAGCCGGTTAGGGTTAGGGGATGTTTGGTAAAAGAGATGTTGTGTGAAAGGTTGAAATGAAAGGTAAAGAAGCGGGTGTTGAATTTCTTTTGGTAAAGAAGCAGGTTTTGATTTTTTGGGGAAAGGGGAGCGGGAGCCTTAGAAAAAACAAAGCGGAAGATTAAAAATTCATAAACTTTTGGTGTTTAAGAATAAACTTTTGTATGTCTATGGTTTAGTGTGACCATATATGACATTTGGTCACACTGTTCAAGTGTGTGACATATATTTGTCACATATGTAAATATATAGTGTGACTAATGTTTCAAACTTATTTGTATCTGTCACACGTCCCAAGTTATAAGTGACTAAATAATCAACAAAAAATTACCAGTTACTTCTAGTCACATAAATATTCAAATGTGTGACAATGAAATTCCGAAATGGTCAAACAAAATGAGTTGAAGTGTGGCTGTTTATTTTATTCTCGTATATTTAGTCACATAAATATATGATTGTGTGACCGTTCAAAAAAAATTTATTTTTCTAACTTATTTGACTTGAAAACGAGAAGATATATTTTATTCCCAAATTGATTTATCAAAAACGACCCGCCAAAATGAATTATTAATTATGGGGTATACTAGCGTTTGACATAAAACGACATTCCGGACAACTTTTTAGTTTTGCCCGAGACTTGAAACCAAGCAGAAAACGACTGAAATAGCCTCGCAAAATTTTGAACGCAACTCGTACCGACCCAAAAATAATTAAATTTATATTTAATTATCACTTTTTATTAAATAAAAATATTTAATAAATTATTTAATTTTTATTCAAAAGCGGTTATTTTAAAACACGAATGTTCAAATTAAAGTTTTAAAATTTTACGGACAAAGGTTACCCGTGAGACCAAATGGTACCAAATAAATAATAATGATTTTTAAATAAGTTTATAAAAACATTTATAAAATAAGTCATGTAAATACTTATTTTTATCAGAAAAATGATTTGGAAAACAATGGCGCAAGTTTCGTGCGTTGGTTCATCCGTTAAGTCACTCAAACGAGTCCCGAAACGATAATTATCAAAAACTCATTAAAAAGTTACAACATGAGCCCTAAACTATTTATAACTTGACACTTTCATTTTAAAGTTTAATATATATATATAAAAATATAACTTTTATTTCATTTCCATCTCTACAAAACACACACACACCTATAAACTCTCTCTCTCCCTCCTCCATCTTCCCCAAAAATCCGGCCACCCTTCCCGCCGGCCGCCGCCGCCGGCCACCATACCGCCGCCGCCGGAAAAGTTTTCCGGCGAGCGTTCCGGCCGAAACCAAATGTTATTCCTCGTGACCCGATCTACTCGATCCCACTTGTCACGCGCCTCCACGCCGCTCACCCTTACTCCGGCTGCCTCCCCACCGCAGCCACTATAACACCACCACCTCCGGCCAGCCGCTGCCACACCACCACAGCGCCTCCACACCTCCCCATCTCCGAACCACCTAAACACCGCCGCCACCGTCATCAGGTTACCACGCCAACATCAAAATCATCACCACCATCGTCGCCGCATCCCCATGCCATACCATCACCCCCACGCCACCATTAACATCACCATCTCCCTCCACCGACACTCCTGCTGCAGCCAACACCACCGCCACCACCTTCAAACTCCACCAGCCACCACTACCCTCACCATCTTCACCACCTCGCTGCCCTCCCCCACAGCCGCCGCACCATAGGGTGCGTGTGATTTTTAATAACACCCAAAGGGTGCGTTTGGGGTTTAGCAGCAGCCGCGTACCACTGCCACCCGCACCTCTCTTTTTTTGTACATTTCTTTTTATTTATTCGAGTGGGTTGGTTATGATTTTGTAAAAACTAGTAAAATTTTAAAGGGGTGTTTGTTTCTGCTGTTAAACAGCCCACATAGGGTGCGTTTGGCTGTGAAAACCCAACATTAATAGCCTACTTAGGGCGTTTGGATCTGCTGTTAATGCAGCCATAAGGGTGCGTTTGGTTTTGAGATTAGCAGCAGATTATGAGCGTTTGGTTTATGCAGTAAGGGAGTGTTTGGCTTTGGGTTTAAAACCAGTTAGTGTGCGTTTGGTTTTGAGTTTAGCAGCAGATTAGGAGCGTTTGGTTTATGCAAAAAGGGAGTGTTTGGTTTTGCATTTAACAACAGTTAGGGTGCGTTTGGTTCGTTGGTTAATAGCTAATAAGGGTGTGTTTGGTTTTGCACATTTTTATTATTTGTTTGATTTCGCTTAGATATAGATATTTAAACACACAGATAATTGCAACATCTATTTGATTGAAAAGGGGAAAACGTTGAGTTTTGTAGAAATGGGAAACGTCGTGTAAACGACTAGGTCATGCCGAAATTTATAAAAATTCACATACTTGATATTTTTCATTAAAATTGCTATTATTTCGGAAAACCGATAAAAGAACGAAGATATATAGTTTTAAGATTTTATAATTGGTTATTGTACGATAAATAAACGAAAACCCTACTTTTATAAGCGAGACAACTATTTTGGTTACAACACGTAAATAAAACAAAATACTAAATTATCAATTATTACTTATATTTTATAACTTCCGATTATAAGATAAAATCATAACTATTGTAGAAACTTTTACAAACATCGTTTAACATAATCCGCAACTTTAAAACGCGTGTTTACTTTTATGTACGAACTCTTTATTAATTTAATTAGTGACTTTTGAAAGAATGTCAAATTATATTATTACCATTATTTTAATCACGTTTCTTATATAATACTTGTAAAGTATTATATACTACGACTTTTCCTTTTGCATGTTTGTCTTTATTATATACTTCACCATATGAATTATATAATTGTTCATTTTTCATATGTAATATATATGGAATATATTACATACTTTGCGTGTGTTTTTCGATTTATTTTATTTAACCAACCACCAAACTCATCCAACTTGAAATCCAAATCCCTTATCAACGAGTCGCGTTGATGTACTCATCCATCGATAAACCCAAATTCATCATCCTAAACCAGTGGGATATAACCGTAAAGTTAAACTGCAACTTCTTGGTCGAGCCGACCCGTTCTCCGTTTGTGCTGTGCTTATTTGCATTTCTGCTAGTTGCTCTGCAACATCAAGGTGAGTTCATAGCCCCACGTTTTTACTGATTTACAAATGCTTTATACCATGGGGGTGAGAAACATTATTTGCTTTTAAATTGGACACAAGTTCTTTACGCGAGTTTTACATGTTTATGTGTTGCCTAAGTTTTCTTACAAACCTACTACTGCCCGAATTATCATGAACTGTTAGTTTCTCGACCAGAGGACCGATTGAGGAAACGCGAGTGAGTAACATTGAATATTTTGGGTCTAAATTATCCCTATCCGCTTTGGTTCCACGTAACGAAAATACAAACGGATATATGTCATGGCGATTGTGCACTATGGTTGGGTTTTCGGTTTTGGGGACACAGGTTAAGGGCAGGAATCCTATTGCGGAACAGGATGTAACATGCCCTGTGATTATTAGCTTTCAGTGTCATGTGCTTAGGTAATAGTAAATACTTTTTATGTGATGCTGTATCTGTTATAGTAGTCGCATACGTTTTGAAATCTTGTGGTCCACTCTTGTATTAACTTAAACCTATGAATTCACTCAACTTTATGTTGACCGTTTTAAACATGTTTTCTCAGGTGCCTAGCTTGGATTGATTCTTGATGCTATATGGAGTCTACGTGCAATATGATACCACTTTCAAGACTTTATTATCATTCATACTCGTTGACTTTTTAAAAAACTTAATTATGCTTCTGCTACATTTTACTTACGCCTTTGCAAATGTTTAATTTCCTTTAAATATTGTAAAACTTATTTATTTTTAAACAATGCAACGAGTTATGATTTTCAAAACGTCCATTAGTGGTCGTTCTCTTGTGCCTTGTGTTCGGATTATGATGACGTCACGCCCTCGGACACGTATTCCGTCCAGGCCCCGTCTGGGGGTGTGACAGATTGGTATCAGAGCCAAGGTTATAGAGAACCAGGTAGAATATCTAGGTAGATATCTAGGTCTGGACTATAACCAGTATGTGATCCTTACGTGCTTTTATGTGTGCCTTATACGTGTTTTTGCTATGAGCTTACGCTTATCTTTTCTCTGCGATTATCTTTTCTCTGCGGTTATCTTTTCTCTGAGGTTATCTTTTCTTTGCGGTTATCTCTTCTCCGCGGTTTACGTTCGCCTTACGTTTATTCCTCTATTTACTTATATGGAAGTTGTCTATATAAATATTAAACCTTTCTAAGACATTGTGGATGACACAATGGTCTCAAAAATTTGTCTAAGACATTGTGAGCGATGCAATGGTCTCGAACTTATTATTCATAACCTTATACAATATCGTATTACGCGAAACCCGACACGGTTATGTTTACATGGAATTATGTATGAATCTAAGTTTCACAAGTCTTGTATGGGCGGGACTTGTAACTGGAGGTTTAATATGGTAATTGCTATGTAAACTCGTTCATGAAAGATCTTAATCTTATTTACTTTAACCGTATACTCATCAGCTATTTTGAACTCTATGTCGATCTTCCCTAATTGTTTCTCCCCGTCTCCGAAGACGAGTTTTAAACACTCGTCCCATACTCATTAGAGTGCCTGCATCGTATTTTCATCCACCACCTTGAAGATTTTGTGAGTACGCGTATTGCCTCAGAAATTAGTCTATACTTAACCATTTATTCGACTTATTTCATTTCCATTACCCCATTCGATTTTGAAGTAAATACCGACGACAAGACAAGGAATGAGTTCCACGAGGATCGAGTGTATTGTAACCCAACGAATTGCTAATGCTATTGAAGCTAATACTGTCTATGAGGAAAGAATCCACATGGCTCGCGACTAAATAAATTAGGTCGTACGTTAGGAAACCAAGGTAGTAAGGAATGACAACAACAAAATAAATGACAAAAGGTCGTGAGAGCTTACATTGCTAAACCAAATTTCAAAGCCGCATAAGTAGCAAAATTTCCCTTCCACAACAAACAAAGATTGCACCACACTAGACCATGCACTGTGAAGTGCAATAACTACAAGACTGTTGGCTGTGTGAGTAGGAATTATAGGACACCCGTTTCGATATTCAACTTAGAGGCCATAGTGGAAAATTAGAAATCTGAACCGTGTGAACCGTATTTAGGAGGTTAAAACTTGTTGGAGCTCTAACACCGTCAAAGATAACGTTGATGTTTAAGGAAAGATTTTTCCCTCTTTAGTGAAACCTAAGTAGACTTAGACTGTAATCTTTAAGAGTGTTGCACTAGTACTTACCTGTGAATTTCGTGTATTGTGTGGATTTTTCCAAAATCATTTGTTCAATTTGTGTCAAGACGATTTTGTTAGTTACCCTTTAATTCTCTAGTAAATATAAGTAAGCTACTCCTTGAGTCTGTTACCGTCTTGCAACCCATTTCAATATTACTATGTAAACTGTCTTACTATTATTAACTAAGTGGATGGTATCCTATGAACTATTTTTAGTGTCGTCTTATAAACCTAGTTGTCGCGTTATGAACTATTTTACCAACCCGTTTACAAACCGTTTGCTGATAGCTTCTTGTTTATTTTAACACCTTATCTGACTATCAACTAATGAACTAACTCGTTTTCATTTTATAACCTATTTTACGGTTAATTATAAACCCTTTTGTTACCCTATTATAAATTATTTTGCAGATATCTTACAAACTATTTCCGTGTCACCTCAGGAATTATTTCGTTGTCATTTATAAACTATTTCGCTGTCAATTTATGAAATATGTTGTGAACTTGTAAACCATTTGTTACCTTTACATTATAAACCGTCACGTAATTTTCTTGTAAACTCTATTTGTTTTCGCCTCATAAAACATTTCCCATTATCTTACAAAATATCTTGCGTCGTTATATAAACAACCCTGTTTTCATTACCACAAACTGTTTTGCTACCTTATAAACTATATCGTTTATACCGTATAAGATTTTTTTTTATAACATTAATTGGACGAAATGAGCATTTCATCGTTAGTTCTTAAATTATACATAGCTTGATCACCTATGTATAAATTCAGAAAGGACCATGCTATGCTGGGAGTAGTCACTATAAATTCTTGTCAAATTACCCTTACTTTCCATTTCTATTTTCTTTCTTTTCTCTACATTGTTAACGAGATTATAGTGCACTTGTATTTTATTAATATTTTGCGTGCGTATTCATGAGTCGTGTCGGTCACGTGTATTTGTATTTGTAAGCATCATAACTAAGCAGGCTTTCTTCACCCTTGGTATATAGAAACTAGGGGTGTTCACGGGGCGGTTCGGTTCGGTTAGTTGGAAGATTTAAACTATCCGTCGCGGGGCGGGTAATTTGCCTCCATAATTCACTTCCCATACACATACCAGTCTTTTGAAAAGAAAGGCCCAAACTTTAAGAGCTAATGGGGGACCTTATATATGGAAACTAAGTTGTTCTGAGATTTCTCTAAAGTCATCTTTATCGTAGTTTATGGTTGAAAGCATACAGATTAAAAGTTCCTAGCTCATCTTCGTGTAAAGTTCCACATTCAATAAACTTTTTCCACTACATGTGCATTAGTACGTGTATTTCTTTTTCCCGTAATAAGAATCAATCTTCTTGATCCAAAACCAATCCGTTTTTTGTGAGAGCAGCTAAAGATTCTCAAGTGGTCCGTCGTGAACATCATCAAGAATCAGCAGGACCTTCTTAGTAGCATGATTTTTTTCATGGCTTTTTCCTTACCTGCACCTTGATATTTCAATCTTCATTTCGTCATGTCTTCAATTATCTGTCCTTTGAAGGTTGAACCATACCATATTTTTTCACAAAGTCCATTCACGTCTTCACAAAGCTGCACATTCAAAGTGGTCCATATAATTGTTGTATAACAGATTTGGCAATTGAAGTCTTTCCATTGCCAACAACACACATACACCAATCATGTTGTACCTTACTAGATCCACCAAATGCAATAAGTTCATTTCCTTTGCTCGGGAATGCACTCCAACTAGTTTCTCACCAACATGTAAAGATCCAACATTTAACTACGTTATGATATGTTTGAGATCATATCAATAAACTTCGATTCATAGCTGCCAATTATAAAAAACTTGATACATATGATCAAATTACTTAAAAAGAGGTAACATCAATGTTTGGAACTTTGGCATCCGCGTTATATAGGTTGTTCAGGTTTATTACGTTAATAAAAAATATATTAACTTTATTTTCATTTAAAATTAAACTAAAACGTTCCAAATTCTTATTACCTAGCTTTAATGGTCAAAGTATTAAATAAATCTATAGATCAGATTTTTTATGTGATATGATGAATGGCTGAATTCTGTTCACTGTTTATGAGTCATTCTGAACAATAAAGTAGAAATGTACCCAAGTTTGAGGCAAATATTGTGATTCATTCAGGTTTATGATCTTAGTACATGTAAGTATTGCCTATTTTTATTTAAATAACTTAACATATATTTTTTTTTCTTTTTTTTTCGGCAGGTTTCATGTTCAAAATGATTTGATGAAGTTTATTCAAACAACAATCAACACAAATCAGATGGAGCGGGGTAAAGGGTGGTTAACTGTAGACACATCCTACCCTCCCACCAGGATAATCCCGGACAGTGAGAGAATGCCAGGGGGACTCCGGCCATTGAATTGATTCAAAAGATATGATTGGTATAAATGTCATGGGATTGATACATATGCAAAATCATTATTAGAATGACAAGCTAGCAAAAGAAAAGCACTCAGTGATTACCCATTGGCCAGAGTTGGAGATACCATCCAGTTAAGCCTAACAGCTTGATCAAAGCTTCTTCCAATTGGACACATCTGGTTTTACCAGTTATTTCATGTTTTGATGGTGCTTCATATTTTTCGCTTGGGTTTAACCACCATTTACTCCGCGCGTACAATTGTGATATACACCACTATGATGATTTGATATTTTTCCTGCAATTTCTCCTTGTTCTCAATGATCTTCACTAGCTCCCTGAAACATGATGGCGACGAAGCGAAGCCGTCAGAGTGTATCAACCACCCAGCCAACCTATTGTTCAATGGCTCTAGAAAGACGTGTTGGATATCTCAGTCTTCGCCTCTAAGCCACATGAATCTATCTTCTTGAAAGCACGAAATCCTTTGCGCTTAAAATCTCGGAAAGTGTGATCTACAACGCTTTGAATAATATCGCACATCATAACTCACAACAAACATCATCTTGAACCATGTATGTTTAGCTAATGGATTTTAAAGATGAATCCCCATTATAACTTTACTCAATAAGAAAAATGAAGCAATGAAATAATGAAAGATGGTTTGGTATAACTTATCAAGGGTAAAAAAATTCAAAGTCCTGACATATGTGATATCCATTGACCCATGTTTAAGGAAAGTTAATTAGTATGTGATACAAGTTGAAAGACCAAACAATTAAAGTTGGATACAAACCAATAGTGTCGTAATCACATTTAAAACGTATTTCCAAACGAAATGATCTTAGATTTTAATTATCAGAGAACTTAAATTCCAAGAAAAGTTGCCTTAGGATCTATCTATTGTATTAGCATAGCTATATTTAGCCCAGCCATAACTTAACTTTGGTGTAAAGCTGGCCTCCCCCAACTATAACTTATATCCATAATAAAAGAAAAAGAAAACAAAACGGTGTGTAGAAACGTCTCCTATTTTGTGGCAAATGAAGAATTTTTTTTTATAGTAAGTCATAGGAAACCATTTTCTACCTCAAATGCTTTTTTTCAACTTTATTTATTAACTTTTTACAGTTAACTTTGATTGTTTATTACCCACAACTGTTTAATATATTTTATTCATAAATCTTATTTTTGTTTTCTGTTGTTCAATTATTTAAGCTATTTGAGCTTGAAGAACCAATGTTATGTTCTTCTGGGAATTAAAAAAGATAAAACCAACTTTTTTTTTTCAAGTTTATTACTTTTAAGCGCAAGATATGTCAAATGTTTCCGTTTCGTTTGCACATGTTAGTTTTTGAAATTGTTTACTTGTACAAAATATTGTTCGAAACGAATGCTTTTACTGTTAGATTTTTTCGCATTATATCGGCACTTTTTTCGTTCGGCCCCCCTTAACTACAAATCCTGGCTCCACCCCTGTTCATAGCCATGAACAATTCATGGTAATTGTCGGAAACTAGAAAAGTTGCGTTAGGGCTATATGCACCTTGTTTAGACGAGTCATAAAACTATCCGTGTTGTTAGAATCATCACAAACATGTTAATTTAAATGACATGTGATTATTTAATTGCAAGACATTTGGTTCCTTAAAGCTAGTGTATCTGACTTTTCTAAATAAATATCCATCTAAAAGTTGATCACGGGCTATGATTTTCTTCACATGAAGAAAAAGTCTATCCTCTAAATGTGTTGAAGGAACAAGCATAGGAGACTTTTGAATGAAATGTGGCAAGGTCTCTAACGACCATTAAAAATTTGGGTCAACAACGTTTACTTAAAGTCTTCTAGCCAATGAGCTTCAAATCTTTTGTACTATTTTTCAATCAGCTTATTACCGGTACCTAGATGTGCGACTAAATTGTATTTCTAAATATAAGCTTTTCCGATTGGAATAACAACTCAAGCAGTTGAATGCTTAAAACTAACTTTTCTAGATTATGGTTCTATTGACACGTTGTCAAGAAATTGTAAATATGGAGTACCTTGACAAATGGACTTAGATCCCATTGGTTCTAAAGTTCAACTTATTAGTATTAGTAAAACTATGAACGATTATAAGCTTTGATTCTCTTTGTTATCTTATTCTAGGAGCGATGTACTGCTTGTTTATAGATACTTTAATAATGTTATAGTAAATCTGAATACTGCGGCCTCTTACAAAGAACTTGACTATACTATTAGCCCAGCGAATTATAATTCGGGTGGGCTAATATATACTTCAAGGATTCCAAAACGTAATCATTTGAAATAAAAAACTTACTTTATTGACTAAACACGAACTACAAATTCATGTGGTGACAATCGCCTGAATTTGATTTAGGATAAGTGATAAACCGTAAAGAACCTTAACTCTTCATCTCTAAGAACTTGACTTAATGATAGAGGGTCAACTCCATAGTCATTAAGGAACGCTTGTCTTCCAGGGATGACCTTGAACTTATATCTAAAGATGATGGTAAGCCTTTTCACGTAAACATTTGGAAACATCAAAACGATAAGAAATAATAAAACCATAAGTTTAGGGCGATCAAATGGAAACTAGTTGTGACCCTGCATGTCTAAAATTGAAATTGTTCGATTATGAATAACCGTGTGAGTGTTTAATTTGTACTGAAATAATATGTTAGATTAAGGATATGTTTGATTTCACTCGTTTGAGAGCAATCTTTGATTAGCATATGTATTATATATTAGTAGAGGGTTTGTTGATAATTTGTGTGTTGATAAATTGGGATACCACCATTTCAAAAGTATTAAGTCGGAAATTTAATCCTCTAGATTTCGTATAACTTTAGATATTTTGGGAAAGCGTTTATGGATGCCAATGATCCTAAGTACCTAATGCCGTGTTTCATGAGTACTTAAACGTACATATCATTTTTTTTACATTCTGTATAGCTATATATGCTCCTACATATAGCGTGAAATGAATTCACTTGTATTAAAAACGAGTTTATTAAGCCTGCACGTTGCAACAGGTTTAAACAAACATTACTTTTTTAAACAAACACGATGGCGACGAAGCGAGCCTATCAGAGAGTTAACCCCCCCACACAGAAATCTGAATTGTTCTTGGCTCTAAAGACTTGTGGAGTCTCTCTTCGCCTCACCAATGATCGTTTCTTTGAAAGCACGAATCCCTTTGCGTATAAAATCACGAAAGAGATGATCTACAAAGCTTTGAATAATATCGCACCTTCTGAACTCACAATTCATCATTTGACTCATGTATGGATTAGTATGGATTTTAAAAGATGAACTCCCATTTTATTTATAACTCAATAAGAAAACTGAACGCAATAAAAAATAAATAAGCTGGTTTTGTAATACCAATCATGGAATAAAATATAAAGTCCAAAGATATTTGATTCCATTGACCCATAGTTTAAGGAAATGCTGATTAGTACACTGCAAGTAGAAAAGAACAAAACAATTAAGAAAGAAAATGACCATCCAAGTATTGAAATGAATCTAGAAGATCTCAATTAAAGTAACCAATGGGCTACAGAAATGGTAAATATGGAGGACCTTGACTAATGCACTTGATCCCTCAGGGGTTCTAAAAATCAACTTCATTAGTATTAGTTAAAACTATGAAAACCTATAGTGAATAGAAAATTTTCATAAGTTAATGAAAATCTGAAAACATGCAGCCTCATACAAAAGAACTCGAGACTATATACTTGAAATATTGTGATTTGTGCTGAAATCAATTCACACGTGCTGTGCACATGATTGCCTATAACAGATAATTCAAAGAGGGTGGGAAAAGATGTTAAGCTTTCCTTTACTTCACATCATGAAATCATTCAAATCTATCTAAATCAATCCAATAACAATAATTCGGTTATCAATTCTTCTTCTTTATTTCCCTATGTTTGTTAGTTTGTTTTGCTTTATTTCATTGTGAATTCTAGAATAACCACTACAAGAAAAAAGGCATTTAGGGACGAACATTTTTTGGGACTACGGAAATCCGTCCCGACAAGTTCACTAGACGACAAAAAAGCACTTTTGTGGCCCTATCTTTGACCATTATTTATAGGGACTACATATGAGATCTTTAGGGACTACATGTAATCCCTAAAGGTTTGCTAGTTTGCTACATGACAAAATAAGAGTCTCATAATTTTGTGAGTTTGACTATCACTTATCGGGGACTACACGTTGTCCCTTAAAGTTTTATGACGAAAACATAAATAGTCAAAAGGCAAAAAAAATTGCCCGTTGGATGGAAGTTTTGGAGCCCAATGTTTACGGGACTACATGTAGTCCCTATAACTTTAGTAAAAAAAAAATAGTGAAAACTCAAAAAAAAATTAGGTGCCAAACTTTAAGGGACTACATCTAGTCCCTAAAAATCCTTTTTTGTACGGGGAACAATAAAGTAGTCCTATAAGTTTAATGACAAAAAAGAGTGATAAAAAAAAATTAGTTGCCATACTTTAGGGGACTACATGTAGTCCCTAAAAATTTGGCATTAAAGTAAATAATTTAGTCTCGATGGAGGGAAATTGTGGCGCCTAAATTTTACGGGACAACAAATAGTCCCTATAAGTTTAGAGACTATATAACAATATGAAAATACAAAAAATTTAGGCGCCAAACTTTAGGTACTACATGTAGTCCCTAAAGAATTGACATTAAAGTAAAAAAATTAGTCTCGGTGGAAGGAATTTTTTGCGCCCAACTTTAGGGGACCGTCCTTTGTAGTCTCTAAAAGTTCACATTAAAGTAAAAAAAACTTATAAAAGGGTTAAAATGAATTAAAAAATATTTAAATTTATTAAAGATAATTTAATATTTAAAAATGATTTAATATATATAAATTATCTATAAAAAACTTCAAATTTTCAAATTATTAAAAACATATCAAAAAATGAATTACAAATAATTTAACTTAGTACTATGAGTTTAAATTACTTTTAGATTAAATATTAACTCACAATTTTAGACCGAATCAATGTGAAACTGCAACCACATTATTAAAAGTACGAAAACTATATTTAATCGTTAATGTTTAAGTCGGACATGCCGTATTAAATTCTGCCTACTATTTCCCGACTAACAATCTTCCGCCTAGATATTCCAGCATAATACTTCCCGCACTAAATTCTTCAGCTAGATTTCCCGCTAAAAATTTGATGGATATTACTTATAATATCGATACTTATATACAACACCCCAACCACCAACTCTGATCCTTACAAACTCTTTACACCACCACAATCATCCACAGTTTTGTATCTTATGCAAATGGGTCGTATGAATCTCTTTAAATGTGTCGATGTGATGGTGGAGATGTAGTGTTGAGACATATCACATAAATCCACACAACTTTTATATAACTTTACTTGCGTGTCCTCGGTTCACAAGGGTAAATTATAAGAACTTTTTTATTTTATGCAATATCATAAATATTTTTTTTTTAAATGACATTCCTTATGATTTTTCTATCGTTTTACTGCCTTCACAAAAAAATCATGGATGTGGTTATTTGAAATGGGAAGGATGATATCACTTTTGGAAAGTCTAAGTTCCTTTTTTCGGACCGACAACACCTTCAATTCTTTTGCGTGCAAGTTCTTTTTCAGGATCCTCTAGAGCTGCACCTGGAAACGCAGAGTGCTCAAACTGCAAGCTCTTAACTATGAAGGATAAAGATACTAGATGGTAAGGGGAATAGCCATGGAGATGAATCCTGATAGACCACCGTGTGAGTCAGCTGCAATACGTAATGAGCTTTTAAATGAAATGGTAAAAACCTTAGTGTGGTGTGAGATAGTTACGTGGATTTGGTGAATGTGCTAAGAATAAAGGAGATTGAAGGGGATGCCTACTTTCCCATGTATTTTCACCAATTTTAGGATGTAGTGTTTATGTTTTGTCATGTATTTTTTAATATAGTTTCTTATGTTTATGGATATACAGAAAATTGATCCCCTCCCCCCACTGTAATGAAACACCTTAAAAACGTTAGATTAACCCACACATTTACATTAAAAAGGATTTGATTACCATAGTCTTTCACATTACATGAAATTACAAAATGCATAAACCTACTTATTATATAATGCATTCAATACAAATGCCAATGGTGCAACATGAAACAACCTTAAAAACATACGATTAAAACATAACACTTAATGTGGTTGACATAACACAATTTTATTCATGAACCATATGACTGGGTTCTTAAAAGGGCACATTCCCCTTCAAATTTTCAATGAAAAGCAACTTTCATCAGGTTCTCTCCCCTACCTCCTTTCCGGGGCCTGCAACATTTAAAACCATCTTCCCGTCTATCTATCTAGCTCTTGAAAGTACTCAATTGATCATGTCCTTGTTCAACAACGCCTAACCAGGAGATAGCTTCAAAATTCTTGAGCAAATAATTGATATTTCTTATATGACAGCACTTAACATTCCACTCAGATTATTGATCAGGGTGCCATCTAAGGTTAGCTTTCAACTTGGCCCTCCAGAAATACAACTAATTATCATCTGACCAATGTTAGACTGGGCCCGAATCTCACAGAACTTTAGAATCCTTCTTCAGGTTCCACATTGTTTGTTGTATTTTTGTTTATGCTTATGAATAATCTCATAATCCCTTATATAGACAACTATTACACTAAGAATACAAGTTTGCTATACACCCACTTTGAAAAAAAAAAATAGCCTACCCACCCTTTAAATATGAGCCACTATCCTAAAACACAATCAATTATTCCAGACAACTATTTACACAGTATAAAGATAATATAATCATTGACATTGTGCAGACAACTATTTACAAAGTATGAAGATATAAAACATTCAATTGTGCAGAAAACTATTTACACGGTATGAGAGATAAAAATTGAATCCACGCTGGCAATCCGTGTGACTTTTCTCATCCAAGGGCTACAAACCAAAGAGCAATGATTGGTTAGAAATGGATGGCTGTGGTTAAAGGGAGCGTCTCAAGGCTAGAAGCTTCACCCCTCCTCTATAAATAGAAGCATCTTCTCACTCACAGAGAATCTTATCGAGAGTAATTTTAGTGTAGCTTTTAGAATAGCTTTAGTTTATCAATGTATTTTTAGCTTATTACATTTCCTTTAAATGTAACTTTCTTTTCATTAAGCTTGTACTCAGTTTATTAAATTAATAAAAGTTTAACTTTCATAGTATTCAATTGCCAAATCATGTTTTTCACTTAAATGCATTATGGTTTCATAATCTCTTTTATACTATTTTAAAGCTCAATAAGCTTTTAGTAATCACTAATAAGCTAGCTATTAACTCAGTTAAGCTCTCAAAGCTTAACTGAGCTTGTTGTTACTTAAATTCCACTCAAAAACATACCTCAGCTTATTTGGAAGGGAAACCAGATCTGGATGGGTGTCCAGGACCTTACTAGCTTATCTCTGATAAGCTAGACCTTTATAGATCAGCTTTTTGAGCAAAAATATAGGCCTTGTTTGTGCAAAGGCTGTTGTAAGTTTCTATTTTTCATTCTATAGCTTTATATTGCATGATTCGTCAATAATATATATATATATATATAATATAAAAGCAAACACTTAACCAAACACCTATAGCCAAGGATTGGTTAAGAGTTCACACAATAAAATATATATGTCTCCGGAAGTATGATTCCCGGGTTAAGTCCCAACGAGGCTTGAATGAAAAATCGAATAACGGATTGATGATTGATGTTTGAATTTGACAAGATTATGATTGGTTTTCTATTTCTACAAGTTAAATAAGAAAAAACGATTGAATAAAACCTAAAAATGAAAGCTATATAACTTAAAACCTAAATTAGGAACGAAAAACGAGGGTCAAAAACCTAAATTTTGCAATTTTAACCTTAGAACAATGTTTAAACTAAAAATAGATTCTACTTGACTAAAAACAAAGTTTAAAAAAAAACTAGACTAAAACCGGAGTTCGTTTGGACCAAAAACGAGTCAAGACAAGAACGGGAACGAATCCCGTTCTTTAAAAAGAAAATTTTTGAAAAATTAATCCTACAGAAACTTTTATATTTTTCCTACAAAATATATGAAAAAAGAAATTTTTAAAAAAAAAGTTTATATTTTTTTGACTTTTATTTTAATTTTTATGATTTTTTAAAATTTTTAAACAAAATCAATTATAAAAAATACTAAACGTTTACAAAAAAATTCTATAAAAATTACACAAAATAGCTAAAAGAATGTAGATCATATGAAAAATATAAAACCAAACACAGCTTATCAAATAAGCTGTGTAATAAGCAAAAAGTAGGTTGTGAGCTTAAAGCCCAAAACACCCTTAAATAATAAACACAATAAACCTCTACCGGATGAGCTATTGTAGCACAGCGGTAGAGGTGTTGGGTTTATAAGGGTTGAGGGCTTTGAGGTCCCGAGTTCGAGTCTTGCTCACCCGGGGCTTTGGCCTTCCCCTTTATTTTTATTTTTTTCAGGGACTACATTTTGTCCTTACAAGTCAATACGTAGTCCCGATAACTTTCGCTCTAAAAAATTTCACCAAAAGTCAAACACCCCGCCCTAATTGTTTGGTACACCAAATGTTCACTTAACCAAATTTTAGTACAATTTCACTTTAACAAATTTCAGTACACTAAAGTACACAAACACCAAAACAGTGATTTCACCACCACCTCGGTTTGGAGAACGACCAAGACAGTGATTTCACCACCACCATCTCGGTTTAGAGAACGACCACCACTACTTTTTCATATATCGCTCACCACGACCACCACTCAGTTATTGTAAGTTGGGTTTTGGTTTATGTTTCTGTTAATTGCATTATGATAATTAGCTTATGTTCCTGTTAATTAGCTTATGTTTGAAAAGTTAATTATGTTTTGGTTAGTGTCTGAAAAGTAAATGAATGTGTTTGTATGAAAGTCTGATTTTGTTCTTGTGTAAATGAATTGCATTATAATAATTAGCTTATGTTTGTAAATTAGCTTATGTTTCTGATTAGCTTATGTTTGTAAATGAATGTAAAACCTAAAAATTTCAATAAGTGTGAAATTACCAAAATACCCCTAATGCAAGAAAATCTATAAAAGCTTAAATAAATTTCAGTTTAATTATAGAAATTATGAAAATACAATATATAGCAATTATGAAATTTTTGTAAGATCAAAATACTTTATGTTATACAATGAAATTAATTAAAATTATATACATATGTATATATGCCGAAATTATGTATAATAATTTAATTATACATTAGTAATAATATACAATAATTAAAGATAAATATAAAATAATTATGGAAATAATAAAATCAGATTTGAACCTATTTGAAAACCATATAACTCGGCCAAATCATTTTATGTATATATCTTTTCATTTTTCATTTGTAAAATCTTAAATCAAAAACAAACCGAAACCCTAAATAATAAAAGAGGAGCCATACAAATTTTCCAAGACTTGTACGATTTTTCTAAAAACTTGCTATTTTTAGAAAGTCTATTTTTGGAAAGTTTAATTATGGAAACTTATTAAATCAGGAAAGTTATCATTTATGAAAAGTTA